>NPHW01004534.1:0-34121 GCA_002240705.1 Elaphomyces granulatus
TAACTTATTAAAATTTCTGTCGTTGTTGTTGAGAAATATCAACCGGAGTTTCGGAGGTTTTGGTGTTCTTGAACACTCTGGTTAAAGACTTCCGCCACTGTAGTAGTGGCGGAGTAGTGGCGGTGCTCCGGTAGTGGCGGTGCTCCTCTGCGCCCTAACCATCTGAGGTCCTGAGATAAGCTTTAAAGGGAAAAAAATAAAGACCCAACAGTCCCTTAATTATGGGGGGTATGCGACGGAGATCAGTTGTGATTACGCTAGAGCTTCAAGTTCTCGAGATTCATCATTCCGAATTCGTATATATTGCTAATAACTACAACTAAGAATTACTACTTAGCTACTTGTAATATATGTATTGCGCAAACATCGTAAGATTCAAGACAGGAACAATCCTTCTAATAGGCCTATTGTCCAATTAAGTAGAATCATGTCTCTACTTCAAAGAAAATATTCAGGCTCCGCTGCCCGCAGGGGACTGGCCACAGATCCGTGTATGATAAACAAACAAACAAATATTCTGGCTGCAATTGAAAAATAGAAGGGAAAAAACGAAAGAAATCTAGAAAACCTCGGTGATTACACATTAGTATATTTTCACACCTGTGAAGAGTGAGATAAAAGAGCCTTGGGTTCGAAAAAGAAAGTAGGATGTTTGATGTCTTCAAGATCGGGTATTGCAATTTCATGCTGTCACTGCACTCACGCGCAGAAAATTGCATATATCAGCGCATGCATCTGTCAAGGTTTTTTCTGTTGCCCATTGTAACTCGTCGTTGGATCTCGCTGCAACCGCCACACAAGAACCAACGTCTCCGGCACGTCGTCCAACTGCCTTTCTGGCGATTGGCTTCCCTGATACGTTTTCCATGGCCTTTACAACCTCCAAGACCGAACTGCCTCGGCCAGTTCCAAGGTTAAACGATCGAAAGTTCTCTCGCAATCGTCCCTCGTTGGCGGTACTAAGAGCTGCGATATGTCCTCGGGCGAGATCGGTAACATGAATGAAATCTCGGATCGCCGTACCGTCTTCGGTGTCCCAGTCGGTTCCAAACATCTTCAATTCCTCATACTGGCCGGTCATGACCTTCACAACAACTGGGAGAAGGTTGGTAGGTATCCCTTTTGGATCTTCGCCGAGGAGTCCAGACGGGTCACAACCAATTGGGTTGAAGTAGCGTAGGGCCACGATTGTCCATTCCGGATCAGAAAATGCGAGATCGGCAAGAATAGCTTCACACATCCACTTCGTTCGTCCATAGGGGTTCGTGATCCCAGTACAACCGGACTCTACCAACTTTTCAAGACCGTTTTCATCTTTGAGAAGTCCCTCCCTGTGGACACACAATTCCTCCTTGAGGGGAACACCACGGTTGGCGAGAGTTCCGTAAACGGTTGCCGAGGACGAAAAAATAAAAGTCTTGATCCCGAACTCGCCCAAAATGCCAACGAAATCAATTAAACCGCTAACGTTATTTGTATAATACTTTAGTGGCTTTTTGATGCTCTCCTCCACGGCTTTATGGGCAGCGAAATGAACAACGCCTGCGATCTTCGACTTGGGTGAACCCCATAGAGAGGGAAGCTTATATTGCTCAAGCAGGGTGCGCATGGCATTCATATCCTTGTAGTCATGGCTATGTATTTTAAGGGAAGGCATACAAGTACCATTCTCGTCATGATACTTGGATGCCAAATCCTTGACGCGGTGGAAGACAGTGTCGAAGGAGTTGCTGAGATCGTCGATGACAATCACATTGTAATTCGCCTTCAGCAATTCGAGGGTAGTGTGACTGCCAATGAAGCCAAGTCCACCGGTGACGAGAATATATTGATCATTCAAAGCGAAATTACGCAAAAGGATATTTAAGTCATTATCAAAGAGCACTGATGGTGGTGTCGCTGGCGTATCTGCGTTGACTGGTGAATATGAGCCAAAAGGGGATGTGGACCCAGCTTGTTCTGGAGTATCCATGTTCTCTGGTTGGAATGAATGAATGTGAATCCAAAGCGAGGGGAAAGAAATTGGCTGAAGTCAGAAGGAAGAACTTTTGTGAGTGGCTGACTTTCCATGGCTTGATCCTAAGAGCTTGTCGATCTTATATTACAAAGGCACTGTGAGAGCTTCGGCGCTTGTCATACAATGACCTTTTACCTGTTCTATTGTTTTTTGCTTTGAGCCCCCGGGACGGACATGGAGCTACGACGCATTAGAATATCTCGGCTCAAATGCATTTCCTTGTCTTGTATAGTACAGTACATACATACTGGGGTTAACCGTGTTAAAGATTGGAGTTGGCGTCAATATAATTCGGAGTCACATCGTGGAAAAGGCCCCCAACAGTTCGCACAATAACACAATCTTGAGGTCGGCGTCAGCCCGATGTGGTCTATTTTAGGGGTGGGGCTCGACAGGAGCTGGACTAAGAATTCCCTTGCAGAGTCCAATATATCTTTAATTATTGCCTCACCAGTTGAGTTTGCTGGATCGTTTCCACTTGCGCATCAAAGAATGCTGAGGTTTCAGGGCTCTCACCACCAATGGACCTCATAAAGCACGTGAGTGGGGCGCTTTTTAAGTCCAGACGCCCTCGAATCTTTTTAGTTCTTTTTGTTCTTGGCACCCTCCTTGCTGTTGTGAGTGCTACTGCTGTTGTTGTTTCTTCAAAGAGACAGAACAATATGGGCCCAACATCTACTGTTTTTCTTCCCCTTTACATCTATCCAGTGCCAGGGGCATGGGACCCCCTTGATCATGTGTAAATACCCCTGTCTCCTTTCCTCCGTTCCGTCATGTCAATATATCAACCTTCGCATTTTTTTGCGTGATGTCTTTGCCTTCCGAGCTGAGAGTTGTCCCCGAATGATACTGAGAGCCCCATAGCATCAACCAATACCCATCTCTCGGCTTTACTGTTGTGATCAACCCTGATAGTGGCCCCGGTGGCGGCCCCACCCCCGATGTTAACTATACCCGAGAGATCACCAAGCTGTCTATCCGTCGAAACGTGCGTCTTCTGGGCTATGTCCCAACTAATTATGCGAATCGCGACATTTCGGACGTTTATCAGGATATTCAGACATATGCCAACTGGCCAACGGCAGGTCTTAACCCGACTCTAGCGGTCCACGGAATTTTTTTCGACGAAACACCACAGCAGTACGATGATGCCTCCATGACATATCTGAGAGATCTCACCAGAGCAGTCAAGCGCAAGGGCGGCTTGGGCCCGGATAACTTTGTAAGTCCGCCGTATATTACGCTTTTCCTCTTGTCCGGTTCTTTTGTCTGCTTCCATTCTCTCCCTTCCTATGGGAGATGCCATTTCCAGTAGTCGGGAGATCTTTGGCTTGCCCAGACAAGCTGAACTGACCATTTGCCTTGCAGGTTGTTCATAACCCTGGAGCTGTTCCAGACTCTCGCTACCTGGAAACGGCTGATTCTACTGTTATTCTCGAGGATACCTACGACACTTTTCTTGAGCGGCAAGGAGCCGACATGTTGACTAATATCAGTCATGGAAATCGCTCCCAAGTTTGTGCCATTGTCCATTCGGCACCAAATTTCCAAAATAACAATAACCAAATGCGAGAATTTATTAAGCAGCTTCGCGGGGTCGCTAATGAGATGTTTGTCACAGATCTAAGTGAGAACTATTACTCCAGTTTCAGTGGAGCTTGGGGAGATTTCGTTGCTTTAATGGCAGCTTCATAGTGATCTGCGTGTGATTTCACGAATATCCCTTTACCATGACAAGTCACCCCGAACTTTTCCAATCTTTGCTACTTACACCGAGCTCCTCAGCTTGTGATGCTTTTTACATATAGTTTGGGTGAAAGATATACTCTCGTTAGTCAACAATGCCAATAGGTATTATATTGCTCTTGCCGCCTTGTATGTATATAATGTACTCTTCCATATAGTAAGACCTTTCCCGCCCATTTTACCATCCTGTCGCTTGTTTTTTCCACGGTGGTATGTATTGAATATAGTTTTTATCGTTGTAAAGTTTATAGTATGTACCTTGATATGCAAGTCTATGTATGAGTCGTTAGTGCGCCTTAAAAGTAACTCCGCAATGTCCGCACACCATGATCCATGATCGCTCTTCCGAAACCCGGGAGTGGAGTGTGGTAGTGGACCCTGCGATTGGATGCCACCAACAAATAGACTCGCCACCGATCTGCCTCGCCTGCCGATCGAAGCTTCGTCGGATCGTTCGACTGGAGAAGCGGACTCCGAATTAGTACGTCTTGTTTTAAAGTCAAACATATACTAGCTTTTAACTAGTAACTTTGACTTTTGGGTGCGGTAGATTACAGGTATTATTAATTATTAAGCCGTTTTTTTTTTGTTTTCCCGTGCCTGACATACATTACATGTATTAGTTGGTCTGTTCGGCCCGATACCTTACATAATAGTACACCATGATTTACAGCTATGATAGAACTACCTGCCTAAATCATGCAATGTTTGATACCCAGCATTAGTTAATTCATTCAGGCACTGCAAGCATTGCAAAGTCCATGCTGACGGCGGCTCCATGGCCAGCTGCCGGCCAGTTAAACATACATCTGTTATAACTCGGTACATTTATTATAGTGAATAGAGTATGATATTCTCCAGAGTGCCATTTAATTAGCATTTTATAAATTTGCAACCAGGAAATATAGTAATAACCCGGGGGTCGGAACGAACTTGAAGCCACCATTAATATTATTCAAAGGCAATGACTCACGAGGCCGTATCAACTGCCGTATATATGAAGAGAACTTTAATTGCGCTCTCTTACCTAGCGACATATAATAGTGGATGATTTGGAAAAGCGTTATATTAATGGTGTCATAGTTGTTTATTAATAATAATGGATTAACGTTGATGTTGATGTTACCTCGTATGGTTACCTAGCAAGCTCGAAACTCTATCTATAACTTACATACTATCCTTGAATGCACCAGATATACTACTGCTTGTAATTGCTAATAACTATATATTTTTTGTCTAATGTGTTTATATTTTATTCGTCTTACAACTTACAAGGGCTTTATGTAGTGTCCAAGTATCATAGCGAGGGATAACTACCTACATATGCCTTTGTCTATATAAATACATAGACTGGTGTATGTGGGCAGTATGGATTGCTTTTCAAATTACCTTGAATCAAATGCTCCTTCGAATCCTTCGCCCGGCCTATGTAACCCTAATCTAATATTCTGTCTTTATATAGAGTAACGCCTTTCTTTTCCTTCTTTTGTACATATATCAACAGCAAACCCTTGCAACTGCTGACTCCAGGGGCTCTTACATAAAGCGTGATGTTAAGAAAACTTCCACATCTCATCATGTCATGTCATGTCATGCCTCAGCAGGCAGCTTTCTCACCACAGTGGCCACTTTCCATTTCAGGCAATCGAAGAGGTTGGTTTCAACGATGCACCTCAAGACGCATAATAGAATATTATGGCGAGCCGAATATCATGATCAGACATGACATATGACAGGTCACAGGATGCAGTTGGTCTTCTATGCAACTCCCTACTGATTAGTATTTAGCCTGTCGAGTTAATCTTTTTCTTCTACAGAGAAGAGAGCGCAAGCTACATATGCAATCGACAGTAAGTACGTTTTAAACTTCAAAATATTAACATGAGGGGGACCCGAGTTGTCGGCTTTTAGGCTAGCTTCAGGTACGCATTGCTTATATATCCCATGTGGAGCATATTCATATATATAATACATGTATATGAAGTACATATATGTACCTAGGTATTGTCCAGTCCCTGGTATGGAAATGAAGGGTTTACCGTAATGAAATTATGCGTACTTTACTGTCTCGAAATTCATTACATACGTAATTTACTAGCGGCCGTATTCAATTTTCTGGACTAATAAAATCCCCTTCGTCAATCGGATCAATGCATAACATACTAGTACACAGTAACTAGTGTTAGACTACTAGTAGGTAATGGTGGGTCAGTGGCGCCGCCACGACTGAGACCCAAATTTCCCATCGGTAGTTACCATCTGACAGCCTGACTCTCTTGTTGTTGTTATTTTGCTTGTAAAGTTGTAATCAAGGTATAATTCTGATTAGTACATACTGTACATCGTAAGCTACAACTAGCATTCCCCTTCTAACTACTATATATATCACCTAATAGTATACAAATACCTCGAAGGAGGGATGTTCAGTCGGGAAATTCGGAAACTCGTTAGAGTTATAGTTAGATACTTTGAAAATATGGAGTGCATCGACGCCTTCTGGTTGTTATTACAATATCGCGGCGAAATTAGCGAAGAGCTGGGAAAATGGTAAATTAGGCACGCATAAGAGCCTGAGAGGGTATCATTTCGATTCTACAGCAAAAAGAATGCATCCCATTACACGTTGCGAAGGTCATGTAATGTAATGCACTGCCATCTGAGTACACAGGCAGGGATCGGTCAATCTCGCCAATAGCATTCTGCCAAATCAGAACAGCGTAGTTGGTCACCACCCATGAGGATACTGCAGCAGGTGCACGTTAAGAGGAGGAAAAAAAAGAGGACCGCCAATAGGTGATTACTAGTACCTGAGGATGTTGCATTCATGCCAAATCACATTAATTGTTGCGAATTCCCTCCAATTGCTGACCTTAAATTTTGGTAAACGAAAAAGAAATAAAAAAGAAATATTATGTAAATGAGATACCTTCGACCCAATTTGGTTTGTGGATAAGATCAGGGCTTGGGGCAATGGAGGTCCGTGGAAGACGGGCGACTAAGTTTAGAACCTGGTAAGCTCGGAAGGGTTGCCAAGCTCACTGACATGGATCACACTTGCATACCGTGGCGTTTAGCTTGCACCAGATTGACGGCTAGTCCAAATCAGGGCCGCGGCCGTGGACTCGGCCCCCATTTTATATGCTTATTACTTGTGCCGAGGGAAGCATCCAAGATTCAAGCAAAAGTGAAAAAAAGGGGGGGGGAACTAGACTCACTTCAGTAAATAGACAGTACGGGAACCCCAGCTTGACCCAAACCCAGCCTTACGGAGAATGTATGGATGGACGGAGATAGTATCCGACCAAAGAATCATTCCCCAAGAGGCGCTACTATACCGTGACTGTTTGTCGCTTGCTGAACGGCCAGGGCGGTTACACGGCATGGAATTCCAATTTCTTGAATGATAGAAAGATGGCATAGTTCTTTCCCTATTGGGGTTAAGTAATCAGATACACAGCCTTTTTGTTGGTCTCAATGTGCAAAGTTTATGCATATGTAGCTCACTAGAATCGGCAGGTGCCGTCACCGTTGTGGAGCAAGATAGTTTGGCAGCTGGCTAATAATGGTTAGCCACGACAGCTGGCGCCATCTGAAAATGGTAGGATTCCCGGTGGTTGGAAGGCGTTCGAACTTCAGGGTGACAGTGCTATGATACCTACCTAGGTAGTCTTGCAGCACACCGGCACGAAAAGATCGATTGGTCTTCGTTTTGCGTTTAATTACCTAGTGGGAGCCAATCTTCCATGATTTGCGGTACTAGTGGTTAAGGTGTAGTTATGTATAGGAGTATCATAGAATCATCATCACAAGCAAATAGGGGCCTAGAAAAGAATTCCATTATGATAACTTGAATCAGTGGTCATCGGCACAAATGATAAATTCATTTATTCCGATCAAAATTGATCTCTTCAACCGGCTTACTTCCATTCACTATTATGAAGTGTGAGTTACCAGGCATGGGTTCAGACGTCCCTGACTAATCCTTGCTCTCGGGTGAAGGGAAAGTTGGAACTTACCACATTCAAGACGGGGCTGGTCCTACAAATGAGGCATGGATGAGATGTGTTCTAGGCTTCATTCCGCTCTTCACCCAAATACTTTGCCATCCTCCGTGCTTTACAAGGCAGTGTTACAGGGACGCAGACCCGTAGGACCCCGTAGGGCCTCTGCCCTCTTTTGACAGGTCTGTTGATGGCTTTTCTGCGGAGCACGGTGCATCGCAAGATTTTTATGGTCCGTAAAAGGTACATGTGATGTGATCCCCGGTTTCTCTGGCTGGGGGAGGTTACACCACCACATATCAAGCAATATATATCTCTTGTTCACTTTGTTCATATGCATGCGTTTGGCGGTCTGGTCGGAGGGAAGACTATGCCCCGGAGGGAAAACACAATAAGAGTCAGAACAACGGCCTGTCAATGCTAGCGCACCCGAGTTAGACATCGGCTTAGCAGTTGATGTGATGGCGGGGTTACAGGTATGGATCGAGAATAAAGACAGACAGCTCGGAAGGAATCTGATAACCAAATCCAGTTATTGCCAGAGAGCATATCCATGTCAGTCATTAGAAAAACAATAAGATAAAGAAAATGAGATCGAGAGGTGAGGGGTGGAAACGGGAAATGGGAAAGAAAAAAATATGAGAAAGTGATAATTCCAGAGGATCACCTGAATTCAATTACAAAAAATATCTGGCTGATGCTTAATTTGTAGAAGGTCAACTTCCAATCCATCTCCCGATTATTGACACCTGCAACTAGAACAATGTTATATTATGATTCACTTTGTCAAGGGAAAACGAACTTTGAAATCGCCATTCGAATATGCCTATTCTGAAGAGAACAAAAAGAAAATATCAATGTAAAATTACAAGAAGTTTAATCAATTCGAAGCAGGCTGGCACATTTGAATCCATGTATCTAGGTTCAGATTCTTTAGGATTGTAGAGAAACCGTTGGAGTCGTCAGATTTGCACGCAGGCACACTCTGAGAGACCGAGATGTCGTCGTCGGTAACATTCTTGGGGTATTCAATGTGGAATACTGGCTTGCTGGCATTGATAAAGGCCTCATAGGTTGAGCATTCATTGTTTTGCACACACTGCTCATTCACACTCCATTGCATCTGGCCGATAACAGACGGAATAATTGAGCCAGCATTTTTGAGCCCGATGGACATGCCTCGCGAGTGCGCCGCGTCGGCTAGGAAGTTGACGTAATCGACCGAGTCTTGTTGGGTTAGGTTGAGCCCATTTTCATTATCATATCCATCGACGTTATCAGGATCGACCCCATCGCAGCTCTTATTGGCTGCAATATCAAGACGCGAGATCATGATTTCCCTGACGTTAGCAGATGAGATGTTCAGCCATTTTTCGTTGGGCCAACCATTCAGGGTTTCTCCAAGGTCCGAGGGTGCGAATTTGTCCTTGTCAGGCCGCCAATTCTCGAAGCTCCCAGCAGAGAAATAACAAATCACCTTCCGTCCTAAAGCTTGAATCTTGGAAATCGTTTCGGTATCTGTGTAGAAGAGATCAATGTCGTATACGTCTACCAGACCCAATGTGCCATTAGTAAAAGTGACATTGATGGAGGAATCATTAAATTTGGTTATCAACTCTATTTGCCATGTCGAGTTCACTTTTGGCTGCCATTTGGCTGTTGTATTTCCGCCGGTGGTAGTATTCCCAGGATTTGATCCCTCAGATTCTTCGCCACTCTTTTTGTGCCTTGTACCTAGGCCAACACCGATGCCGATCCCGATCCCAGCAGCGACAACGAGCAAGATGAGAGACACCACTAGAAATTTCTTCCTGGTCGACCATGACTTCCAGCCCTTTCCTGCGTGGGGTGCATCGCGAGTTTTTTCCATATTTCTTCCAACGTTTAGTCCGCCACTATTCAATTAGTTTACCGGATCAGCCAAGATTGATTCAGTTGATAGCGTTGTCTCGGGGACAGTTTGAAGTTGATAGAGATGGACGGCAAACGAGAATTAAGATAGTACCTAGGCATGTAGCAAATAGCCGTGGGTTACAAACCTCTCATCCAGTGATCTCTCATCCGGAAAGGGAGCTAGATTAATAGCATGAAGGAAGCCATGAGAACAAGATACATTAGAGGGATTGAAAATAGTATGCGCTGAATTTGAGAGCACACCTTGGCAGCTGGCTGCGCCAAACTATTTCGATCATGCATGTGAGACGCATTGCCAAGTACTAAGTACCCGAGCAGTAGTCCAATCTTGGGACCACACGACGTCATACAAATAAAAATTGATTGTGAAGGCAGCCCCTGTTCAAATTTGAACAAAGGCGTTCTAACTTCTGTGCCACATCCCGTAGCTAATTTTGGTGGCGCCTGTGGCTGAGAATCCCTGTATTTGGGTCAGTGATGCCTGCATGGACATTTTTAGTAAAGTACCACCAGTATTTCATTCATATACAAAAGTATACATACAAGGAGGTAAATTTATATATACATATAAGTTCAAAATTTTTCTTCAAGTCTGTCCTCTTTCTATCAAAGATATAATTAGTGGTTAAACAGAGTTATATGTCGCCTAAATCCTAGGTCCATACACTTGTACTTGTAAGATTGGGTATGTTCCCCACTTTCGGTATTTGCTTTTCCCTTCTGGTTTTAGGCCGTCCGCTACAACCTAACTACCTAGTTTCAAAAATTTTAACTTTAAAGCATGGGAAGAAGTCTTGAATTAGTTCATATTTAGAACCTAGCCAATCATAAATCAATGATCTGCACTGTACCCCTCGTTGTGGTATGATATGTAAACGCTATCGACAATCAGATTATCAGTCTTTTTTTTAGTCAATACCTTCATTGAATATTATTGAAGCCTAAAAACAAACGGACAGTATTGTCTATTTCGCTTTCTACGTACATTAGGTACAAACCTCTATGTTCTGACGTTGTGTGTATTTACACATGTAATTAAGGGCGGCTCTATTCATATCTATATAGAGAGAGCGATCAATTTATTGATATCATAGTCTAATGGCAAGAACTGCTTCGCACTTTTATGTTGTCAGGGCAGCCCCCAACAACGGTCATGCCGATGAAAGGTCGTCAATATGTCAGTGGATCTGTAATTACGATGGCCGAAGGTTGAGACTCGAGTCGAGACTTGAAGATCAATGCTATTAATAAATACATGCATGATATCAAACTTAGGTGCTCTCAAGCCTCAAATTTTGGTCAAGTATGATTTCAGAGCCACTGACGACCTTTCCAACAATGAAACGCTTCGTGCCTCAGTTTGAATATCCGAATGCCATAGTTACCTAGGTAAATGCCAATTTTTTGTCTTTGCAAACGGGATCCTGATGACCATGTCGGATCTCTTTCCAAACTGTTTCTGGAATAGTTGATTGAGGATGACCGTTGTTACTAATAAGAAACCCAGTTTTGCCTCATCCACATCATCTGAGACGGCATTATACGAAGACTACACCCAAGCCCAGTGCCCACATACCCCACAGAACACAGACGCAAAACGAAGAAAAGAGTGAAAAAGTAAAAATAGGAAAGGAGTGAAACAAGAAAGAGAAAAGAATACGTACCTTTAAATTTTCATTTTCATTAGCCATAAGTAAGGTATTCCGGAGATAAACAAAACAGGGAAGTAATCTCTCCGCAATATCACGGCCATTTTTCCCCAGTAGCATCAATCTTATATAATCAAAGAGATTTATCAATTTACCTGAGCTTCCAAGGTAAAATTTACTTACTTGAGGCTATATTCTAAAATGTAGGTGTTATTCAGTTGAGTCAATGTTTTATGAAGTATGTCTTTTTCTATCTTATCTTTCTTTGACTCATTGCTGAAAATGCCGATATCGGAATATTTATTTATGCTTATATGGATTCTGCGCATGGCATATGCATTTGGTTCACTCAGGAACTTATCTATTTTACGATTTATCCCACATCTTCGGCTCAAGCTCTTTCTATTGCTTTTGGTTTTTGCATATGAATGGTAGGCTACATACCTAACCGGCCCGACTCCCCATGCATATATAAAAAACATGTATATAACGTCTACAAAAAGTTAAGAAAAAATAATCTGCTTATCTTACGTAGAACTCTGTATATTAGTAGAAAGCAATGGTTAATAAATATTACGACATGAAAATACGGAATCTATTGATCTACAAATAATCAGAAATACTAATCAGCTATCATACTCTAGGTATATATTCAAACGATCACTGAAGTATGCATTTGACAATTTGGATGTTAAAAACAATTTAATAACCTTGCCGTTGGCCCTGATTGCCTCCATGCTTTGAATAGTATATTCTCGGTTGAAGTCCACGTTACTTCATATTCAAATTGGTCCATGAAATTCGTGAGCAATACATCGCGTATAATGAAAGTTTCTTCCATTAGCAATTCCAAAACCGTAGATGTTTAAAATTCGCTTCTACGATCCCTTCCCATCGGTTTAAAATCATAATTATAGTCTATCTTACTACAATCATTCGTAGCCAATACTGGAGTTCTATAATTTACTGTTGACCGATGAGCATATTAAGGCCATGTGTTTGCAACCTCGATTGACCCAATCTTGGCCCAAGCGTCGACGTTCGACCGATCAGATCTCTAGATCGAACTCTACATTAACCATGGTTGACAACTTGACCGCAGAGATCAACTAGACTAGAGATTAACATTGCGCGAGGTATCCAGAAGTCTATATAAGCAGGCCCTCCCTCTTTGCGGTAACAGAACCAATATCAATCATTCATGTCTCTGATCTCATTCATTTTCCTTATCATTTGCTATTCTTATTATTATTAATTACACTCATTTCCTTAATATAATTCTTTGCATCTCATACATAGCCAGATTCATTTCCACTGACGCTACATGATACAGACATTTAGGTTAAGGCTGTCAGAAAACAATAATAATAATGCCCAGGATGATCTATTGTCCAGTATCACACGGGGTGCATATAAGATTTCGAACTAAACTCTCCCACTTTGTCAATTTCGGAAACGCCTCGGGCCTCGGCCCTCGGTAGTGCAGTGTACTAGTACTATACACGGCGCCAACTCTGATAGTCAAAGAGTTCAAAAAAGGAAACACACTTGTCACCGCACATAATAATGGAAGCCCAATTAATTCCAACATGCGAACCTATGTATATTTTTAATTGCCTTGAACACTGAGTCTGGAGGCCGTTTTGGAAGAAACATGACCACAAACGCCTACCGCGGCCAACAGCATGTTGATACCTAATCAATGACATGTGCTCCTTTAGGAAGTCCATTTACACAACTAGTAACTAGAATAATATTGTGATAGAACATTCTTTCAGTGTTTACGGTAATGAAATGAGTAATGATACAAAGCCCGTTAGAAACCACATGTTTTTTTACCATGTATGATATATACTCCAAGAGAAATGCAATTGGAAGCTAAGACTAATAAATAATATGAACTGTCGATCATGTTGATCTGCAGGGGAACTTTCTATATCAAGAGCTAGCAACAGGCCCTGTTGCTGGTACCTCATACAGTTCGCGAATCGCCAGTGACTGTCAGACTTAGTTTTGAATGCAGGCTGCTTGGCAACCGAATTAAAAGCACATGCATGATTGGGACTTGAAAGTGTTCCTGCATATGATAAATACTCCATTATTATATGCTATATGTACATACATAACCAGTCCGTCGGAGTCACTATGTAGTAGTCATGCGTTCTGGATTATTATTAAAGTGGACTTTAGTAGATAATGCCCCTCGTTTTAGGCAGTAGCAAGATAGCCCCTATGTACATCACGTAGCCTTTTTGCTTCAATCGTGCAATGATCCGGTGATGATTTCACGAAATCATGGAGGACTCTATACATAGAAAATGTCGTGTGGCCGTGCCTGGTACTTGGGTGGCACCGAATACAGAGTTTATTACATACATGTTTTTAATAGGTTACGGAGTTTCCAGTATCAGAATCGAATCTGACGGATATTCCGATATCCCGATGACATTAGATAATTATTACTAGATCCCTATGTAATTAGAGATAGCCGTCGGCCCGTGCATCTTAGTTGTCGATCGATCGAAATAGGGTGAAGTATTTTAAGTTAGGCCCGAGTGGCGCCGAACTTTATAGGTTCCACCAACTAATCTAGGTTAGCCGTGGTGATGATGCGCCACTGGTTTCGTTGCGTAAAAACTTTCTATCAATAACTTAACCTAATTTTATTTTATATCCTGTATGAAATGGAATATTATTTCTTCAGAATTTCTGCTATGATAATAAGTGATGCATCATTGGTAAGATCTCGGCTGGGGTTGCACACTTCGGTGACCTCGTTTTTAAGATCTTCCCCCTAGCTATAGTTTACTCCGTCATGCTCTGGTTGTGCATCGTACCTTGCATAGGGGGCCATCTTACATGCCCTGCGATTGGCTGTTGTGTCCTCTACTCTCCTGTATCACATTTATATGCAGGAGGTAATTTCTATATTCTGATCACGTTTGGATGGTCTCTATTTTATTGAAGGCGCACTGTTCGCGGGATCTACATATTTCTTTGGTGATTCGTATCCCATTCAATTCGGCCCCAATCTAAACTTTCGTACCTGCAGATCATACTTAATATTGCTTTTTTTTTCTATGGCGAATATTTATGTCCCTACATATCGAAATAGGTAGGACGCTATTCGAAATGTTGGAAAAGTAACAGCGGTGACAGCCCCGATTATCCGAAAGGAGCGAACATGCGCGAAGTTAATGTAGATTTTCACACTTTGGTCGGATGCCCCTTTCGACTGAGTTATGCATAGAATTACGGATTGGAGATTGTCTACGACTTGCATGAATCAACAGCACAAAGGTTTAGAAACCCAATATTGAGGCCATTATTATGCATTCTGCTTTTGCCTCCAACAGAATCCTGTTGCTTCCGACAAGTTGGCTAGGAAATCCATGAAAAGTTGTAATATGTACTAAGAAACAAAAAAAAAAAATAAAATAAAAAAATCTAAAGAAAGAAATCCATCATGACCTCCATTCAAGAGACCAGGACATAAGTTGGATAATTATATTCACAGAAGGGAGATAGGAGTGCTAAGCGTGAAGCTGACCGGGCTTCCGGTCAGTGAGACCCACACTGTCAAGGGGTCACTTCCAATTTGCTCTGTTGTGAAGCCCAGTGTAGAAGTAGGGCTGGCAGGGAAAGTAACAGGAATAGGAGAATTGCAGGTGTTTCCGTTATTGCAAGACACTGTGACCCCGGTGATTTGGCCTGCATTAACAGTCCAGGAACTCGAGTATCCACAGGCATCGCGAGCAGCACGTGCTGCAAACGCTGCGGACATCTACTAGAGAGTTAGGAAACATAATGGGAAAAGAGTTCTTTGCGACACTTACATCACTGTGTTGTTGAGAAATGAGGGGCCAATTAACTAAGCGGACAAATTCCTGAACATTCGTCTCGACCCACGCCTGGAAAAGAGAAATCTGTGCAGACACACCATTGATCGTGATCGATGCAACGCCACCACCGTTATGGAGGTTTGCCTGATGGAACATGTAAGGATCGTGACGGAGTGTGAAGAAATGGCGCATGGTATCAGCTTTCTCGGCGGCAAGAAGTGCATAGAAATCCCCTTGGCCGGCAGATGTAGCGATCCATTCTGCGGTGGTGCAATCCGGGGTAGCACAGTTATAATAGATGCGGGTGGCCCATCGAGGATTTATCTGGATACCAGCTAGGCCATTTGAGGCAACAGTGCTGATAAGAGGCCAGTAGGGGTTTACTGTGTTAGTCAAGACGGGACGGGTGTTATCTCCAACGCAGTTTGTGAGGCCATTGTCCCTCCACGCTTGTAAAGCATCAACGTTATGAAGGCCAGTAATTGCAGGTGGCACAAGCCCATTTGCTGTAAAGCGGGTGGCGGAAGAGATACCAGTTTGGCTCAACCAGGCGATATTGAATGAAATTTCTTTAAAAACATCTGAATATGTAGCATTGTCCAGATCTTCATGAGTGAAAGTGTGCGAAAGGTGGGCGTACTTGTTGAGATTGGCAGGGTTGGACCACCAGATCTTCAACGGGTCAAGATTGAGGCACGCATCTGCCCAGTTGTAAGTCGTAGGAGTTGTAGGCCACTTGTTCGTTCCAGTTCCAGGAGGCTTCATGAATTCTAGGGCCGTTGCGGGAATTTCGTCATACTCGATTCCACCAGCACCACAAAGAGTGTTACCACCAGGCGCTACAGTGGAGGCTTCAATATTGCCGTTACCGTTATGGCAAATCTCGGGGAAGTAATTGCTGCCGGGGTTCATCTTCGCGTTGATTGTTGGAATCCATGCTGAAATGCCATCCAGGTCTGCAGTGCTAACACGAAAGGTGGTGCTGGCGGGTAGGTAAATGTCGGATACTAGGAACATGTCATCGATCTGAGTGTTGATGTTAACTCGACGGTAGCCGGCATACAGTCCGTGAGTCAACCAATGAACCCAAGCATGTTGGATAAACGCCGATGTCGAACTCCAGATCGTATCCATTCCAGTAAAGAATACCATTTGCTCCCTGCCACCGAAATTGTTGATGACACCAGCAGTTCCGGTCGCAGAAGTACCATCGGAACTGGCAGCAAACTGTGCAATTTGTTTTGTTGTAGTGGTATTCGTGATTGAAGCAGGATAATGCCACAAACCAATGGTGCTAACACCAGCTCCAGATTGCGTTTTAAGGCCTGCAGTGGAGAAGTCGGAGGTGTCGGTGAAATACAGAAGCTGTTCTACGCCAGTGCCGCAGCATCCAGCACCGGCGGCTGCGGTGCCATAGAGAGGTCCTGGGAACACATCATACTGGACCATCCTTACACTATACTGGAGCTGGTAGGCGTATATCTGATTCCATTGATCCTGAGTTAGAGCACTCTGCCAACTGGTTCCGATGTTGTAAGAGACATCGGATGCGACGACGAACCCGGCGAAATTCCCCCCAGAGCTGCTGTTGAGCGCGGGGAGAGCGGCCCCTGTTTGTGGAACAACGAGAGTAGTGCATGGGATGCCATAGGCCGTGAAGACGTTTGAAGCTACACCGACAGATGCAGCATCTCTGGCAATAACCAAGATGTTCCCCCCAAGGGTAGACTGAGCAGAGCTGATGGAAGCTTGGCTCACGAGAGTCACTGCCGCCAGGGCAGCACCGAGAAAAGAGAGAGGCATTGGCAAGATTGCCGAGAGGTAAAATTCCTAAAGTCTTAACGATTGGAAGGGCCCAAAGCCGTAACGAGTGGAATTGATATTTTGAAGAGTCCAGACCAGAGGTAGAACACCACGTTGTATTTATATGGTGGAGGGAGCGAAGGGAAAAGGAGAGCTCGGCTAAATGAGCATCCCATTTCCCAGGGAGATTATAGTTAAAGCAAGAAGTGGCATAGTTAGTTAGACCAACGAGAGAGGGGTAAATTTGTGTGGGGACCTCGCGTGGCTTCTATAAGAAAAACTGTGATAATGTGTAATACCCCTGTTAGAACTACAGGTCGTGTCTTGGTCTTTTGAATCATGTGTTTTCTGTTGGACTCAGTAATATGTGTTAAAGTTGAAAGGGAGTTTTTTCTATCGCATGTTCTAACTACAGCAGAATGCAACAATACCTAACTGTCATGTTTATATCAAAAGAGACGCGAGAGGCCCAATATAAGCCTCGAAGCCAAATGTTGTATAAATCCGACCATCAGTTCCAGAGACTTCCCGGAATCGTGTGTTCTAGCAGGGGAAGGATGTACATGTTACCTTCATCTACCATTTCCCCAGGTGTGGGTGTCCCACGGGAAGTTTCTCCAATTTTCTTCAGGGATTTCATCCCCTTTCGGCAGTTTTCTATATGCTCATGTTGGCAATTCTGGGATCATGCCTTCGGCGCCCTTCGCAAAAATCGGAGAAAGGGCGGGTTGTAGCAGATTCATATTTAGTCCGGGCCAGATCTATTGGTCGAGCTGTAGGAGAAATTGATCATGTTGATGGTATGTATGTAGTGTAGTACTTAGCTATCCTAGTTTTTGGGGCCGTCGACATTAAGTTGTTGTGCATGTATGTATGTAGGAATGTATGTACATATGTATGTATGGATGTACTGTTTCAGTCTGTTCAACCGATCATACCGTACCGTACCTCACAGAAGTCTTGAAATGGTATTACGCATCCCTAGGTACGTATCGATCCTAGTTAATATCGATCGGTAGTAAATAAGCTAGGACCCTATGTTACCTAGTGAGGACCCTAGTAAGGACCCTAACTTATTAACTACTTTCTTTTGGTCCGTGCTTCTTGGGATTTTTATGATACTTCTTCTTTAATCCATTTTATGCAACCAACCTCTAGATTTGACATCCTTGTCTCAGCTACTGTCTTAATATTGCATCGGACTTCTTCTTAAAGATTTTCTCATAATGTTCGCCTTCTCCGGTTGGCACGTCCAGTCGGCCGCTACTCGGACACAAATATGGCCATGGGTACCTTCTCCGTATGATAGAGCAGGCGCTCGTTGCTTGCAAGCTCAAATGATGGGCTTTTGTTTTCGGCCCTCCCCGTACATCCTATCATACCTGCAAACTCAGTAATGAGTATTATTGATGTCAAATTTATGACATATTCGGTTATTTGACGCCATGATTGTCAGGCCAGTTTCAGCAGCTTCAATTTGTTGTTGACTCTCAAAGACCCACAAGTCTTAGAAGCCTCTACTGTTTCTGTCTCTCTATTCCTTGCACATACCATTAATGCCCCCCATATACAGTAGTAGTTAACCCTACCTACCTACCTATGTAGTATTCATCATTGTTGCTTATTTTCTTTGTCTCTCTTCCTCTCACTTACTGTCTGTCATTCACTGCTTATGTATCTGTCATTTACATTGCAGTCTTCTATAATATACTTTCGTTTATGCAGACATTGTTTGTGGCTTGATTTAATATTGACCTTGAACTAGGTAGTTGAATTTATTGCCATTCGTTCTGGTGCTGAAAGCCAAATGGATGGTTAGACGTTACCACAGGTTACAATATCATTTCCTTCCCACCGCTCATTGGGATCCCCTGATCCTAATAATAATTATAATTTTGTTGGGATGGCGAACATCCTATACGTTCATCCCCTTGGGTGGCAGGGGATGAACAGTCATTCATGGCAATGGGTATGTTCTCCCGATATAAGAGAAATAGAACTTAGATCCAGGCCGCGCAATGTTAAAGTCTACGATTACTTATTGTTCTTCAAAAGGTCCTCATCGGCTTGGTTCTCGCTGCTCTGTCCGTAGGCAGTATATACACAAGTTTTTTAATTGTGTCTGGATTTTTCACATTTTGGAAGGTGAGTCTGGCCAACCGAGATATCTTTGTCTTGAAACTTTCTAAGCAATTTTTGGCAGTCCCGGAAACCATTAGAGACTATCCCGCGAACGATTGCGAGCCGATTAGATGTGCTCTCTAAACTGCGACTCGAACTGTCCACCGATCGTCTTCCTGGAGAAAAACCTTCATCATTCGGCGTCTACCTCGGTAGCTTCCAAGTTCCTCCAACGGAGGATCAGTCAAAAATTACAGAGCAATGGGATCTCCTGGTATTAGATCCATTTCGGGAAGGGGTCCGTGAGGCAGTTGACAGTTTTCATGGCAAGCAGGTATTGGGGAGGTTAAGTCTAAGCCTAATTACCTCAAAAGATTCGACAGTTCGCGCATTTGACAAGATTGAAAGTGCATTAACTACTGCGTTTTCTCGTACGGCTTTTAACGGATTGCTATTGGCAGAATGGGAAGGCATCTTCAACTCTCCGGTTTTGATGGCCTTGATCGAGGTTATAAGACGGCTCGGGTTGATCGTCTATCTTGAAACGGGTCCTCCTGACTTCCTTCAGGATAGGAACATGCTACAGGCCGATGCTATTTCAGGACTGGTTATTAGGAATGCTAGCATCCTCGGCAACGGAGAAAAACGGGATTATTTTCAGATGACGAACCTCCGTGACACTATTAAGGCCTTTGTCTCCGAAGCATGCTTAAGGGACTTCGTTGTGATGGCGTGGGAAACTGTGGATGACCATATCACCCCATCCAACGCCGTGATACGGAGGGGTATGCAGTGGTGCAATTTCTACAGTGTCATTTCCTGGATCGGTTCTGAATCTGCTTTAACCAATGCATCTGCTAATGTCGATACATGCGAGCCTCTCTCCGCCTTCGGGTGGTTGAAGGAGGCTGAAGTTATGAAGGTCCACGACGTCTGGCGATCAAATGGGAGTATCTTAAGCCAGGCCCCCAATAGGCCTGAGTGGAAGACGCTTGCCTCGTTCTTTCCCAGCCTTGACTCTATGTTGGCCTCGGCAGAACGTGTGCCGATGCAGGAGTGTTCTCAACGATCGACCCTCCGTGATCCTCCGGACTGGGTTGCCCAATCAAAGTCTCACGGCAATCCTCTATCGTTGTCGCTTTCTGGAACCGAATACGGTAGTCTAGGCTGCTTTCCACTTGGCTCTGAGATATCCACAGCCGTTTTCTCGGAGATTCTACAATCGCAGAGGCGACTGAAATCTTTAGGATTACTACATCCTGTCGCCGCTCCCCAGCTTCAGAGCCTTGGCGAGCTACTCGGGCGGTTCCACGACAATTTCCTTTCGTCAAATTGGCCGGATGCACCACAAGCTGTCGCATCGGTAAAGGAGCTGTCGACTCTGGCGTCCGAGAATTTGCTGCGTGTGCACCTAGGTTTGGACTCTGGGTTTCGCAAAACCGCCGACATTCGCTCCTGGGCTGTTTATCAAACAGATGGTGACGCTATCGAGATCTTCACATCAAAGAACGCCAAAGGCCTTGTGGGAACCGTTTTGCATACCTTCCTTTCAAGCAAAGGCTTCCCCCGCCATCTCTGTTTTGAGGCTGAGACTGCCCTCGCGAAATGGTCGATGGACCTTATGGAGGACACAGGGCTTCCCCGCCGTCTAGTCCAAGATATTGACATGTTAACACCGGGAGAGTGTCTGCTCCAGCTACAACATCTAACACTGGCAGATACCAAGACAGAGCTGTCAAACACTATTTGCTCATATCTCCGCAAAAAGCTCATTGAAGCGCCATCATTATCCCAGCTAAAAGAACTGAACACCGTTGGATATCTCGGTGGCAAAATTGCACCAGAAACTCTAATAGAGTCCAGAATCAAGTGGTACCGTGATCAGGACTGTCAATATCCATCACCATCGACGAGTGTGGCGTTCTTTCAGGAGGCAGAGGACGTTCTATTCTCTATTTTGAGGTGTCGCCGCGAGAGTGATTTAGCCACCATCTCAACGGCCATATCTAATCTACTTCAGCCTGGGAAAATCGACGCATACAGTGATATGATTGCGCTTGCTCTTTTCTGTGCTTCAAGGAAAGGAGCTTTCGACGAAATCTATGCAGAAGTCACAGACCGCAATCCGCTTTTCAATAACCAGTCCGACCAGGCAGCTGCATTCGCTGAATCATTTGCACTGGGATCTCGGTGCGAGGCATATTTCGATATATCTCCCAGTGTGTTCGGGAAATTGCTTTCCAATCGCTTCCGGTCATACTATAATAAACACCATCCTCCTAGCTGGGTGAACGGTGCTCCTGAATTAGCGACGGCATACGCTGGGGCGCAGATAGATGTAAATCCAGATGACAAAGTAAAACCGATGCCTGGCTACCAGACGTTTACTTTTTTGAGCGTCTTCTCCATTCCTGCACTTATTGATATCGTCCTTTTGACCTTTATTGGTAGAGGGTTATATCTATCCGCCTTTATGACCGTTGATGAACAACAAAGCGCAACCACTGCTCTGATGATCTCCTTGTTACTTTCTGGTGCTATCGGGACGTGGATTTCATGTGGAGGCTCATACTACCTCATCTCAATGGCATTTTCCGCGATGAACATGTTCATTCTGATCCGAATCATAGCTGGCCTCTCCTTTACGATTGCAGGTGGATTGATTGGCTTCGTGGCATTTTCTATAGCCAAAGGTCCTCGCGCAGGGGTGGTGTTCTACCTCTATCTCGTTGCCCTTACGGCTTACTTGACGCTCTTTGCGACGATAGCTTCATTCAGTTTCCCAGGAACAGGTTTCCTCTCTGGCCGAAAGATAATCATAGCCTGCATACCGGTCCTCTTCATATCACCCATCATCACCACCTTCGTGGGACACGATTCGGTCGTTTATCTTGTTGTCTTATATTTCTTTGTTGGCCTGCTTGTTCTGGGTTTAAGGTCGGTTGGCTCTCAATGGGTCACTTGGTATCAGAAGATACGCAAGACAAGCGACACTGAGATTCGACAATGGTATATCTCCACGTATGCGGGGAATAACGAGAAGGCCTTGGAAAATATGAGTGATCCTGCTGCTCTGAAACTGTCCAGAGACGCCTTGATGGCCGCGGTTCTTTCCGAGAAACGCAAGAGAATCTTCTCCAAGGCCACCACTGACAAGCTTGTCTTCGAACTTGCAAGAGACTGGGACGCGACGAATTTTCTGCTCAATTGGTATTCTCGTTATGCCGATATTCCCCGGGCTATTCCCTTCAGTTCTACGTGGAACATCCAGACCAAGGTTGCGCTAGACACGTTGCAAAATGCGCAGAAGGGCATTCGACTACACAATTCGTTTATCCTCTGGCGTCAAGCTGGCGCTGAGGTCGGTTGCGGCTTCCTGTTCTTCCTCGTTGCGCTTATCGACAAGTGGATCGAACTGTTATGTGGAGGGAACTTGATCGGTCTTTCGGCTTCGACGGCAGACGCATCTCGCATGGCAGTGGGCCTTGGACTGGCTTACTATTTGGTTGGCGCAGTGCTCATTGATACCATGGCGCAGCATTTGCATGAACTTCTCAGCCGACATCCTCCCGTTGCAGTGAAATCGGCAAAAGAGATCCGAGGTTTCCAAAAGCGGGAGGTCAGAATCAAGCGTCAAGTCTACTGGGCCACGCTCTTCAGATGTCTCTTGTCGCATTTATGGACTCTTGCAATTACAGCGAGTCTCATCTGGGCTTTTCAAGAATCCCTACAGGGCATAATTATTTTCTGCTCGTATGTACTTGCTTATACAGGCCTTCTCTGGTATCAATACACCAAGATCTTCTGCGGACCTCACGCATTGAAGCCGCTCCTTGCGTCCCTTGTGATAGGCCTTCCAATTGGATTCAGTCTTCGACTCTTGCGCCCCGATTTTGCCTATTCTGGTGTCATCACACTGGGTGTCACAACGTGGACTCTGGCCCTCCTTTGTCTTTGGAGTGCTAAGATCGGAATGCCTAAGAAAGTAGAATCCCCGGTAGAGCTTGGAAGGAGCTTTCATGCCTATATGGCCCCGTGGTCCGACCCGGAGTGGTCACAACAAGAGTTGCAGACTATGTATGAGGGCCTCCTATCGGTCTCACGAGGTTCGCGACTTATCATCAGCCCTCGAGACCAACTCGGTCTCGATATCAAATCCGTTCTCCTCTCACGCAAAACCGAGCCAAGGATCCTCGAAGCCTTTCCTGGCTCCGAAAATCTCGTCAAATGGGCTATAGAAGCTTGGGAAAAAGGAAACCTGTCAATCGAGATTCTCCACCGAGAAAAATTATGTCCTGGGATCAGAGCTCTTAGCTGTACCAGCAATGATCAGCTGAGACTCTTGATTGGAGTCAATCGACAACCTAACCAAGCCTTAGATATTCGTGGAAACATCCAAGTTATAGCTGAGACTTTGGTCCATGCTGCCGCCGAAGGCTTTCTACACATACCCCATGAATATGCAATGCTTTCCGAGTCCTTGGTTGCGGCTGGCGTCACCGAAACCTTAGCCCGCGAATTGAGAGAAGAGTCCGACACATCCGTCATAATCAGATGGGCCAAGAAGGAACTCCTCAGGCAACTGTGTCTTGGATTCCAGTGCGACGTGGACTGGGAAGTTTTGCCAAGAGAGATTCGAACCCTTCTTTTGGACCGCTGCCTTGGGCAAACCTGCGAGACGTCTGACCAACAGCACCAGTGGCTACAGCAGAGCCTCTGCAGGTTTGACACCGACGATCTACATGTCCATGTCGCTAGGTGCAATCTGGGTGCTGCTGTTGCTGTGAGCGTCCTTGACTACGCTCACCTCGGTCCAGACGAAAACATTCCGTCAAAAAAGGCAGAGCTAACTAATTATGTCTTCGAATTCCCAGCAAGGACGCTGTTACTCAAAAGAGCATTCTACTACGTTTATAATAAAATCGGTTCTTTCAACAAATACCTCGTGACTGCACTGGTCGCTGACGGGGAATTTCAAAGAGAATTTAATCATGTCATGAAAGACCGTCCCCGGTTCATTCGCGTGCCAATAGTCCTGCTATTCAATGCAATATGGATGTACTCTAAGGTATCACAGGAGTTTTTTCTCAAGTTCTTCTTGTTCCATGGTCGTGCCAATGTTGAACAACTCTGGAACGAGACTAAGGGGATGACTGTTAACGTCAAACGTGACCGGGCTATTGTTCAAGGTTTGGATGGGACATTCACCGCTTTCAAACATATGGATTCAAATGGAACATTTAAAATGTACCAGTATGCCGGTGAACACAAGTCTGAGCCAAAAGATTCAAAGGGGCTCCAGTTCATCAACACCTACTCGAAAAAGATGCTTCTGCTCATCCGCGAGGAATTCGAAAAGGGAGAGGTGATCAACGAATATCATTACGACTACAGAGATCCATCAAAAAAGGGATTCAAGCTTTCGAGAGAAGCCAACCCCAAAATCCCATTGGGACGTCGTTGCGTTCGTGGTAAAAACTACCTTCAGAGTATTCTGTACAATCGCAAGGGCCTCATTGCAGCGGGCTCGTACATCAAGGATGGAAACCTAGTGCGCTTCAAATATCACTACCGAAAGAATCCACGAACCGGAGATGAGCTTCTTCGTGCTGAATTCGTTCTCAGCCATATGAGCTGCACTGTCTCCTGGTGTGCGCCTCCACGACGACATCCAGAGAAGGTGGAACGGTGGATTCCTCATTCGAAAATCACAGAAGCCACATTTGTCCAGGGCCCTGACGTCTATGAATGCCGTTGGCTTTATGACCATAAATTCCATCCAACAATCTTCACGTCTCTCAATGGGCAAAAGGTCCAGACACCACCTATGATCGAATTCGATTATCTTGGCGTTCTCACAAAACCGAAGAACACCAGCTTTATACATGACAACCCTCTCTTCTATTATGATAGTCTCAGTACCAATATAATTTCACGCCTTCTGGTTCTCAACAAGCGGAGATTCCCAGTATCTACATCTCGTGCACGTTCTATGATATGGAAGGCTTGGAAACAGCGCGCTGACTTTGACGGCGTCATCGTTCAGTGGATGGATGAGAGGCTGCTGCGTCAAGATAAAGTTCTAGCCCCATACTGGCGAAGCCGCAACCTTGGTGATCTCCTATCTGCAAAAAAATACTTCGAGCTGCGTGCAGATGCTATTATGGCTAGTGCTGATCTGGATGACAGCATCTCAAGCTGGACAGCGCTGGCTGTCAGAATGGGCGACCTTCTTAACTTTGGACCTGGTGGCGACGCTATTCTTTTTACGAGATCCAAGGACTTCGGATTTGATAACGACAACAAGCTTCACGTCCTAGCGTCTGACAATGGTACCTGGCCCAACGAAGGAGGCGGCGTATCTGCTTGCCGTCGAGACATGATCAACTCCCTGAGAACAATAAAGTGGCACATGGTGTGTGAGTCAGCCCACGATTTTGGCACTCCAAAACACCAAACAGAGCAGAACGTTCAATCCTTGAAGATGATTGCCCTTTGGGGACTTGACTTCCTGACACCAACGCACGGACTTTTCAAAAATAAACTGGACTCCGAAGTTGACAGCCACATCACCTCTGCAACTGAGGTTGATATAAAAATGAACTTCATTCCAATCCTGACTGCTTTGGTAAAAGGTGCTCGCGCCGTACGTATTTCTACCGCAGACATCCAACAAGCCACAAGAGCCCTAGTAAATCTCAATACATACTTTGACTCCTTCAGACACTGGAGTCAGGTGTGGACGAGTGAGGTTGTTAAGGAGAGTTGGCGTGAATTATGGCTTACACAGGAGATGCCCAACGCAACTCCTTCCTCTGAATGGTTCGAAACAGAGCTCCCCACACTCGGCCACATGGACACAGCCTTGGATCTGTGGTTCCGGTATCTTTTCATTTTCTCAATTCCTTTGCCGGAGAAGCTCCCCGCTGTCTTTCAAGCGTCACATCACAGTGCAAGCGCCTCCTATGGAGTAATCTGCAAGCTCAAAAGAAAATGTACGCTTCAGATCTGGGATCACGCCATAAGTTGGCGTGAAACAAATCTCTGCCTCTCCTCCGCTCTTTGCAAGCTCTCTCCATTCGTCCGAAATTCCCTACTCGGCCTGCTTAGACTAACCTCTATTCTTGTTTTGCACCACGCTGATATTGTCTCACCCTGTGCTGACTTCTTCAACCCTGGCTGGGAGGTTGAGATCGGCACCTGCGAAGGAACGCTCGAGCATCGCAACCTCTTTCGCAGAAAAGTCGACCCCGTTGTTAATGGGATTACAGACATGCAAAAGTTTGTACCAGTGAAGGAGATCAAGTCACAACGTCCAACAGTGACAATGCTATCACACGTTTGGTATGCTAAAGATATCAAGATCGCAATTCTTGCGGCCGACATCGTCATCAACCGATGGAAGTTTGACGAGTACCATCTCGACATTTACGGAGCAATCGATAAGGCCCCTACTTACTCCACAGAGTGTCAGGAACTCATCGCCTCCAAAGGTCTTCGAGGCAGGGTCACACTTCGCGGCACCGCGGATCCGATGAAGGTGTTAGAAAACACATGGTTATTCCTTAACTCATCTCTCTCTGAGGGCCTACCACTAGCTCTCGGGGAGGCTGCCCTTACTGGGGCACCAGTGGTCTGTACAGATGTCGGAGCTTCTCTCCGTGTCCTAAGTGACCCTGATGACTTCTCGCGATTTAGTGCGGTCGTTGCCCCGAATGATGCCCTGGCGCTTGCTCGGGCGCAGATCCAGATGCTTGCACTTTTGGGGGAATGGAGCAAATATGCCGATGACACAGGACCAGCACCCGTTTTAACCTCGTCGCCGACACCGGAAGAAGTTTCGATCATTACTCAGCGCATGTATGACAAGACTGACCAGCGGAGAAAGTTGGGTATGATGACACGGGCAATTGTACAGAAGTCCTTCAGTGGCGCTCGCTACCTCCGCGAGCATGAGCAGATGCTATGGGTTGGCAAGTCGTTCAAAACAATCACTAGCCGCACAGCTGGGGACTTCGTGGAGCGCTTTGGTTCTCCCGCTGATATTCAAGAGACCGCCACTGCGATGGAAGGGGAATTCAACACTATCCCTCAGAGCCTTATTGCTTCATGGCGCTCATCCACCTCATCTGGGGCGTCTTCATTCTTCACGACGCCCTCAAGGATGTCAATGCTGGACGAAACCCGATCGTTGCGGTCCAACCCTTACGAAAGCCGCCGCAATTCAATTGACGTTGAAACCGGCCCTCGTCCGACCAGCAGGAGCTATTTCCCAGTATTTGCTCCACGGCATTCAGATATTCTCGCTCCAGGGGCCGCTCCATCAGAAAAGCAGGTCTCGAGCGATGCCGGAACCCCTGTGGAGAGGGATCTGTCGAAGGGCCTTCGACGTGAAGAGCTCCCTCAGTATCGCAATTCGGATGTAAGCGCAATCATGAGAGAAGAGTTTTGGAACTGGAATTCCCAGAGAAATGAGCCTTCCTCGAAGAGCAGTAGTCAAAGCAGCAGCCTGAGAAGCGGTGGGAACTCCCGGGCCAGCACTGAGAAAACCACTCCAAAGGTCAGCGAGGAAATCCATCAGCGAAGTATTGCGGATATCGTGGAGAAGCAGATCACAGATTTTGTTGTAACCACATCCACAACCACAACCCAAAGCAGATTATAATAATTTCACACCAGACCGAACCCCTTTCCTTTTTTCCCATACACTTGCTTACCTTTTCCTATGTCCGGCACATCTAAAGATTTTTCGGCTTACTTTTTTATTCTTGGGTGATTGATCTTCACTCACCATTTACCCTCAAAAGCTGGGATACATTCAAATTCGGAAACGTCAACGCTCTTTTCATCTTTGCAAAGTTTTTTAATAGTAAACATTCCTCTATGTCCTACCAATATATTCATATATGTACAGTACATGCATAAACCATGCAATTTGTTTATAATTTTTCAAATGTTTATTACAAGGATGTAAATAAATAAAAAGTTCGACTGTTTTTTTCCCATCATATCCCTTTCGTACTATCATCTATGTATGTAGAACAGTGCTTTTTGGTCATGCAATTCCAGCAACACCCGCCACCTCGATCGTTTCCTCGCCTCGTGTTAATTGCAGTGCCTCTTATCAAAGGCCGAAACTAATAAGAAATATTTCTTTATTCGCTAATGTCTTTTAAAAAAAGTAATACGTAACATAGTACAGTACATACTGCACATTTAGCACCGGTATCATGCGTCATAAATTCGTCAATTCATCAATCGAAGAACATCATGTAGTTGATCAAAGAAAAAAAAAGCATGGGACAAAGTCGTATATACATGAAACGATATTTATATGTAGGCGAAATTCGAAGACGATAGACGAAAGTGGATAAATAATATGATAGGAATTTATATGTACATGTACATATAAAAGAGAAGTTTCAACCAACCTAATAACCTCTTTCGGCCATAGCCCCTTGTGCAGTTATCGTCTGTTCGACTTGAGTCGGGGTGATAAACAAAAGGAGCTCTCTAGCATAGGCCGCCGCCGTCGCCGCCGCATACCCTTGCCAGTGCTTGTTTTTATGCGAATCCGCATAATCGGATACGCCCCGGATCACCAGACATGGGAAATGGTCCATCAGTCCGGCGGCTTCCATCTCAAAACAGATGATGCCGTGTTCGTTGGCCAGTCGGTCTCTGGTGCCTCCGTGCCTCATAACCTGGTTCCCAGAGGCAACGAGTCCGTAGTGAATCTGTGGACCATCCTCCGGGTTCGCTCGATTGTCTCGTTGGACCAGCTTGTTCTTGTCGCAGATGTTGTCACAGGTGTCTGAGCTGGGATCAGCGTGATCGTAATCTGCTTGAAAGAGTTGGTCCGACTCGTGGCCGCGAGACTCAAACTTCCCTTTCATGCGAGGGTACCTTTCAACCATGTCCTTGAGGAATTTCGGAATCTGGCTTCCGGTCGTTAGGTGGATGGCTTTCAGTCCGGAGACGGCCTTCAGGAGTAATTGCGGGGGCTTGTCCAGACAGCCGGTTTGTTCGAAAAGAGAGCCGGTTTGTTCGAAATGGACGCCCCGCATGGTTCTCCCGTAATCGAACTGGATGACCCCGCTGGACTCGCGTTTGGGCTCGGGCTCACTGACAATCACATCGCCGAGCCGGATGTCCATCGTCACCGGCAGTTTATTATCCTTATTACTCGGCACGCCTCCTCCGATCCCCACCATCAGGCCAAACCGTATTGCGCTGAAGGTGGCCAGCATCTGGCTTCCCACTGTCGCAGCAGAGGTCGTTCCATAGACACCCGCCGGCAAACAGGCAATGACCACATTATGTCCTCCGATCCTTCCCAGGATATAGCTGTTGTGATCACACGAAGGCTGTGATAGCGAAGCATGTGAGCTATCCAACATGGCCCTGGCGGTGGCCATCTCCAGGGCAAGCGCGCAAATCCACCCAACGGTGTAGTCATTGTGAGAAAGTGCTCGTGCTCGAGACATCAAGTCGCGGCGTGGTTATTATGCAAAACTGGAGTCTGCGTGTGGCGTGTGTGCTCTTTCAGGGGTGCAAGCAACCGATAGAAATAGTCTAGACGCGCCGAGATAACTATTAGGTAGTATTCAACAACTCACGTTAGGTAGGTATCATAATTTGAATAATAGGTTGCAGAGTCAGTCGCTCACCGTTGCTCATGAGTCATTTCTACCTAGATTCAACGCAGACAGAGCTTACTATCCAGCAACATCAGAGAATATATAGTTATAATTAACAATAAATATACAGTAGAAGCCACATTTAAATGAAAGAATCGGTGGAATGGGCATGTTGATATACTACATTATTAGGTAGATTTGAAGGTGTTTTAAGAGTAAAGAGTACCCATGATTCCCTATTTAGAGTCGGCGGCACTACTGCCTAATAAAGCTAATAACTTTATTTTAACCACATCCCGGTGTAACTACAATCTCCCATTGACAATAATAACCACATCAATCTGTGTAGGTAGTTTATTGGAGTTAATAGAGACTAGATCGCCGTGTTAGATCTTTAAATTAGGGTTCACCGACATTTAAACCAAAGATAAGACGCCTTTTTGTAAAATTATATACAATGAAATAGTTGGCTATATAATATGGGTGTTGTGCATTATACAGATCCGAGTATCCAAAAGATATTACCGTTGGAACAGTCGCGTTAGCAGTCGCCGCGCAAGCCTCCTGGGATCGGGATTCGATATGCGGTACCATTCTCCGTTGAATGCGTTGACCAGCCAGCTGGAGAGACCTACTTTCCATTAGTTTACCACCGAGAGCGTTGTACAAACACAGAGAAATCATTCTAACGCCCAGGAACGCTTACGATCATGAACCATTTTAAGGGCATTATGGAATCGGATGCTATGATCAGAATCTGGAAAGACGTGGACATCATAGTTTTCCACATTTGCCTGATCCAGCTTATCGATCAGGGCAAGGGAGTTTTGCATGTGCACGTTGTCATCTGCAACGCCGTGAACGAAGAGAAAGCGTACGTTATGCTGCAGGGCAGTCATATTAGAAATTGAGGCGTTCGCGTAACCGGCTTCGTTATGCTGAGGCGTGTGCATGTAGCGCTCCGTGTAGATGGAGTCTTGAGAATATATTAGCAGAAAAGGAGGTAGCATCACGAAGAAAGGCATACCGTAGAACTGCCAGTCTGTTACAGGAGCGACGGCCATGCCATACCGGAACGTCTGGCCACCGTCTTGTTCCAGAGTCTTGAGTGTCAAGTATCCCCCATAACTCCAACCCCAGATGGCCATCCGGGTTGAATCTACGTACTTTTTCTGGGCCCAGATCTTTGCCGTCTCGATCTGGTCACGAGCTTCATAGTAACCAAGATTTCCGCGTACTATACACCTGGTTTTCCGTCCAACATAGCCTGTTCCTCTACCATCGACCGTGACTACAATGTACCCTAAGGCCGAAGCAACATAAGACTGGAAGTCAACGGTAAAAATCCGGTTGACCGTTTGTGACCCAGGTCCGCCATATGGGTGAAAAAGCACCGGGTATTCTTTGCTGGGGTTGAAGTGTGGAGGACGACGCTCAACAACCTGAAGCTCGAAACCATCGATAGTAACGGTCTGATATATTTCCGCCGGGAGGGCATAGTCATTGACCTTCTCAGCGAGTAGTTTATTGTCCTCGATTAATTCGTTGTAGGAGTGCTCAATGCTTGGCGTGCTGATAACTCTCTGCCAGGGAATCCCAGGGCCTCTGTAGGTAAGCAGTGCGTACCCAGCCCCCGCAGAAAATGACACATCATAGTAAGCAGTTTTTGAGGTATCCGTTAGGGACTGGAAATCGGTTCCGTCCAGTTTGACCCTGTATACATGGCGTTGGGTTGGAGACTCCTTTGTGCCCACGAAATAGACAAGGCCCTTCTTGAGGTCCACCGCCGATGCCCCTCCCACAACCTCCCATTCACCGGAGGTGAGGTAGATGGGGTCGCTGCTGTCCAGAGGTGTGAAGTAAGCCAGGTGGTCATAGCCATTATGGATCACGGTATCAATGTAGCCATCATGCGGTCGTCCGTTGTCGGGATCTGCGGGAATATATCTCGTTGATTGGGAGGGCTCAACCCAACCACCATCGAGACTTTGGATGTCCTCCGACCGAACAACCTTTCCAGACTTCGTTTCCATGTCTATCACAACAATTCTTATGAGATCGCTCTCACGATTGGTTTCCCTTACAAGTACCTTGCCCTGGGACGCCCACAGCACCTCGATTATGAGACGATCTTCATCTGCGAAGCCTTGTGATACGTCGATCGAAAAGACATCACCCTTGTCAAGTCCGTAAAATTGTAAGTTAACAACCGGGTTCGGGGCACCAGCTTTGGGATATTTAATCTGTCTAACTTCGGGATAATTTTCCAGCCCGGGGGGCGGCTGTTTGCCTGATGGTTTTGACATGAAGTACTGCACTGGGTATTCTGGGACCACAGATTCATTTGTACGAAGGAATGCGATATATTTGCCATCTCCCGACCACCAGGTGACACTATTTCCTGCAAAGACTTCCTCCTCATAAACCCAGTCAGGAACCCCATAGAAGAGGTCACTTCCGCCGTCCGTCGTGATTGGAGCCACTTCCTTGGAAGAGAGTCTTCGCAAATACATATTATTCCCCCGAGTGAATACCACAGCATCAGAGCGAGGAGACCACGACGCAAGCTGTATCCGCATCTCTGGATTCTCTGGGTCCAGGGGTTGGGCGGTCTGCGATGCGACATCAAACAGCCAGTATTTGCCGGTAAAGGAGTGTCGCCAGTTCTTCTGCTTGTCAGACATGATGAGCACACTTTTTAAGTCTGGACTCGGCCATAATCCCTGAGGCGAGACGAGGTTTCCATCGACAGATATCGAAGAATCATTCATCAACACCGTCGAGTTGGCATGCTCCGCTCCCTTTCGACCACGAATATCCTCAACGCGAAGATATCCTTCGCCGCCCCGTTCATTTTTCATTAGTAGCAGACCGTCTTCGCCATTAGGAACCGCAATCCATGAAATGGAATGGGATTCAGGGTTCCAGAAATTCGAGAGGACCTGAGTGAGAGTGATGCTTTTCCCGTAGCTCGTGGTACCAGTAGCAGAGCCGGGATCATGGACCGCAGCGGTAGATACGGTTGCAGCATCATCTACCCGGCGTTGTTCGAGGAGAAGGAAAAACGACACCAACCAACCGCCTAGGCAGAATATCCCAATCACCCAAAGAATCAGGCGAGCCTTGTTGCCGCCCTTGGCTCCTCTTGACTTCGGCAGGACGATATCCCCTATTTCTGACCCATCATTCTCCAAGTCACCGTATTGGCCATTCTCTTGTCTATCTCCATACCCCCGTTGAGCATTGGCACCAACCCTCACCGTCATTATAGAATCATCGGAGGACAGAGAATCGGTCGAGTTTCGAGAGGACGAATCTGACACCAAATGGTGTTGAAGAGGCATCGATTCTTCATCGTGTTCTCTTTGGTCTTTCATCATCAACTTGGTGCTCTCACGAGCCAAGCCGGAAGGCAAATAGAGAAGCTCTACAGTTGGCAGAGAGCTTCGTTAACAAGATCGAAACAATCCAGGATAGGGGGGCGTTCAGCTGAGAAGTCACATAAGATCAGTCTATAAGATGATATACCTTCCAAAGGGGACATCATACGTACAGTAGGTGAAATGCATTTGGCATACATAGTTCGTCTTCTATTATACATATCATAAGACGACGTCTCAAAAATGGGTCTTGACACAGTTCCTTTGTCTTGGCCTTATTCTAATAATTATGTAACAACTAGGGCGGTGAGCAGTCATCATGCCTCAGGCACCAAGGCAAGTACCAACTCACGGTTGAATAAAAAAAAAGATTGAAGCCCCCGATCGTTCAGGAGTATACCTCTAGTCAAATGGTTAGCGTGAGAACGACGGTTCAAGAAAAGGCCTAGGGTTATTTATTTAAATAAGGCTGGGATACGAATATATACGTATTTTGAGGGGAGGTATGTAGGTAATATATTCCGAGTAGTCATAGAGGCCTCATCAACAACCACCATTTCCACACCTCTATTATAGTGGAAATAATAGATATTGATGAGGACGTGTCACGGAGACATTATTATCGGATGAGAGATACCTATGTAGATTCCCCTCCAACAAGTAACGTTGTACTATCCGTTAATAAAAAACAGAAGAAAAGGTTAGCATGATGATACTTTAAAGTAGTAGTCGATGCGCGGAAAAGATGTGTAGTTTGCCTTTTGGTTTTTGACTTCAAGGCCCTAGCGATTGGATGTTAGTAGTGCTGTATAAAGAAAGATAAGTGAACAGCTCACTCTCTCTATATATCCAGGTTTGCCCGTCCATTTTTCTAGGTAGTCAGGAAGAGACGCTAATGGTATTGGTTCTCCTAATCCTCGTTTCAACGTTCCATTTTTCCAATAGAGTATGACACCTGACCTCGTTTGACACAGAGAGACCGAGCGAGGAGGCAGGTCCCCAGGTCGC
>NPHW01004539.1:0-40939 GCA_002240705.1 Elaphomyces granulatus
CAAAATTTGACGATCCAGGCGGACAAAAGTCTGATTTGTCATCTCCCTTAATCAGGTGCGGATGTTGAGAAAACTCACAAAGAGCGGGATCTCTTTGACGGACGGATCTGGCATCTGACTCTATGTTGTTGCAGCTACTGGATTATTGTGTCGGTTTGCACGACCAAACGGAGTGCCTTGTATATCTGGGGACAAAAATTGCAGGAGGATTTTCATCTCGGATTGTGGTTAAAATTCCTCACACTCCATTGCCAATGGCCATGGTTACAAGAAGTGGCTCAAAGACCCCAGGTTCGGAATCGGGTAAGGAGATCACTGCAATAGGACCGGTGGTATTACGCTCTTCGCCGACGACAATAATGGAGTTATATAACTGAAAGTTTCTCAAGTGTTACATCTCCACGGAGTCCACCAAGCAAAGGGTCCCTGACCTCTGTTGACATTCTTGAAAGTGGAGCGACATGATTCTCGGGGAATGCCTCGATATCCGGAAGACCCACTCCCATAGATAAATGCTCTTTATGGCGGGAGCTAGCGGAATTTTTCCATTAAAGTGGATATGGCATCACTGGTTGAGCAATCTGATCGCTCTGGGATTAGACGATTTGATTAAAACCAAGATTGTTGGTTAAAAGCTAATTTCCCGATGAGAGCCATGAGACTGTTGTACATAGGCTGCCGCCGTACTGGCCGGCTCCTTCAGATGTCGCCTTTTGTCACTAGAGATCCTAGAGATCCTAGAAGTTTTTTCAGTATGTTGACGGAAGTCACTGCCGTACCGTACATGCTCACCTCTGGTCAAGAATATGACAACATAACTGTTCCGGTAGCAGATGAACTTGAGAGTTCACTGACTAGCCAAAAGCATCTCAGTGATGCAGATTGATTCAAGTCTTAAGGATGGTGAAGGATCGAGCCCGGGCCGAGTTAATGATTCTTGAACTGATGGAGGAGTATTCTTTCCGCCTTTCTGCTCAATCCCCCCTGGTTTCCTCTTAATTAATGTCCGATTGTCGTTCCAGAAAACGATCTCCAAGTGAGCTTTTCCAACGTTAGGTATGTCGACATCGCTCCAAAAGTTGGTCTTGATCCGCTTCTAGAAGGGCAAGACTTTTCCCATGTATCGTGCCCGACTTACCAACGACGTCTTCAAACAAATTTTGCAGAATATTGAGGACTTTTCGATGCAATATGGGCACATGGGTCGGCACCAAAATGAGGAAGCCCGATCCCGATTTCTGTCAGCCGTAAGACTCTCTAGCTCTTTTGGGAGATCTGCTGACATTAATGTCTACATAGTTTTTCAACAAGACTATAGCTCTGTTTTCCGGTGTTTTGTTTAATACTCCAGAAACCCTCCTAGAGGGTAGAATCACGATGGAATATCAGTTCAAGACGTTTGCGGGGATTACAGTTGTCTTCGTCGAAGTGAAGCTGGACATCGGCAGTGCCACAGAGCGCCAAAATTGCATCGCACAGGTGATCGCGGAATGCGATAGTACGTCAAGAGTCCTTGGTTGAACAATGGGCTAACGTTCTGTAGCCTGCGCATGGCTAAACTTCCAGAATGGATTCTATATTCCTATCATAGCGGTGTTGTGTGATGGTGAGCGTTTTTATTTTTTTCAACTTCGTGGACCGGCGGCAGACACGTAGCGCAAATCCACAGTTCTTCCTTGGCGAGTTTGGTGATGGCAGTCGACAACAGTTCCTTCAAGAGTTGTCCCCTGGTACCTCTTCTGCAGCCTTCATCCGCCAGGCCCGCCCTATCTGCGAGAGTCTCTTCTACGTATTCCTTCGTGGTTACATACCGTAGAAACCCGTCAATCCGTGCACGAGCTGACAGTTGTTGTGGATACGTAGTGGGGATCCGCTACAGCTTCACATATCCTCCTCATTGGACAGAAACCTCTGCACCCCGTACATGGACGTTTTGCACGGTAAATGGTCTTGATGCCTATTCGAAGCGCAGCTTGCGGAGGGCCGAGAAACAGGGCAAGGAAAGGCCATCGACTGCAGGATGGCTCAAGGCGAAAGCCCTCGCCGAGGAGGCCCTCAACATTGCCGTATCTGCTTGGGACCAAAGGGAGAACAGAGAAAAGTCCAAGGAAACCGCTGAAAAGGCGTTTGTGTTGTTGACTGAAAGGTGCGTACCTCACTGCTCTTGTGATCTGATTAACAGCAGCGAAGAAGCTCCTATGAGTGGGCTATGGATCATTACACGGAAGAAGTTGCTGAAGGCTTTTAAACTCCCTGGTAGCACAAAGTATGAGCACTCTATTCCATCTGTTCTTCCTGACTCTCAGGCACGTGCCGCATCGTTGTTTATGTATTTCTATGTACCTCTTACGATTTGACTTTCCGGCATGTCTATTCGTTGCTCTGGCGGATTTTCGCACTGATGGCCCTCTAGTTAGGTACCTAGATAGTATTTACTTACGGGTCATCGCGATGTTCTGCGAAAACTCCATGATTATTGCCTGCCTTCACAGAACGAGGGTGGGTTGATTGCAACGCAGAAGGGAACGATTCACCTTGTACGGCTGAGAAGACTCAGATAGGTATGTATCAGGTTTGCTCAGGCCCATCGAGAAAAGTTAGTGGTTCAATGGTGCGAGTAGTCCGATATCTGACAATAGATATAGCTCAAGCGTGTGGGCTTGGTGCAGAACCCGATGCTGTGAAGCGATGGCTTTCGAATATCCAACAGCACGGCTTTTGATTATTTATTATTATCCATCAGCACATACTGCAGAGGCCTTCCCTCTTGTATAAAGGCATGGACTGGGAAGGAGCACCTTCCACGTTCAAGTTGGCGGTAGAAAGAAAGAGCTCGCTAGTCCCTCTTTTAGGTCTATCTCCGCGAGCATAATTGTACAATGAGGGTTGCGAGTTTAGTGACGGCCAGTGTTAATAGAGCCTCGATTGCCCACGCGCACTAGTTGGAAGAGTGTTGATACATAGCCGGGCTGTCAGCTTTGTCAATAATCAAAAGCCAGCCAGTGCTGTTGGATATTCGAAAGCCATCGCCTCACAGCATCAGGTTCCGCACCAAGCCCACACGCTTGAGCTATATCTATTGTCAGCGGATACTACTCGCAGCTTCGCATTAATCCAGAGGATACCCCAGAATCCGAGATCCCAGCTTAACTTCCAACGTCAGTCTAATAGCAAAAGCTCTCGTAGCTATCACATATGTCCACATTCAACCACTACGTAACTTTTCCCGATGGGCTTGAGCAAACCTGATATCATAATATCATACATATCTGAGTCCTTTCAGAGCCGCTTAGTTCCTGGAGTTCTACATGGTATTAGGTAAGGTTCTCCAAACACGCTCGTGAATGCGATATACTTAAAATAGTATACATACATATAGAAGTAATATTTGAATATTATGTCAAGCTTTATCATAAGATTTCTTCTCTTATCATCCCCGTCCCTACGACCTCTAGGACTTCTTCCTCGGTTCCCTGATGAAGGTTCTGGCAAATTCGGATCAACTGCATGTTTGCTCTTTAGGGACGAACTTCCACCACTCGCCGTTTCCCCAGGCTTCTGATCCCCAGACTTTCGCGCGCCTGACCACCAGTCCTCGCTCTCTTTTTGACGATTTTTAAAATCTGGTCTGGGTTGCCGATTCGCATCAGAACATTTGCTTGATTGGAGCCCTCCCTCCACCACTTGCCGCTTCCCCAGACCCTTTATCATCCGCCGTTTCCCCAGGCTTTTCATCGGTTTTCCCAGGCTTCTGATCTCCAGACTTTGGCGCGTCTAACCAGGTATTGCTCTCTTTTTGAACTTGCCAATAATTTTTAAAATCTGGTCTGAGTTGCCAATTCGGATCAGAATATTTGCTTGATTGGAGCCCTCCAGCACTCGCCGCTTCCCCAGACCCTTTACCATCCGCCGTTTCCCCAGGTTTTTCTAACCTCTCTTTTCGAACTCGCCGATATTTTTTGAAATCTAGTTGCCAATTAGGATCAAAATGTTTGCTTATTTGGATCACTCCACCACTTGCCGCTTCCCCAGGCCCTTTATCATCCGCCGTTTCCCCGGGCTTTTCATCAGTTTCCCCAGAAGCTGGTTCCTCAGACTCTGGTGGCGTTTCGGATATTGACTCCTCCTGCCCGGTGTTATCACCAGCGAGAGCTAGCGCAGGCCGTCTCAGAACGATGTTACCACCTTCAAATTCCCTTGGTATCGGAATGTTGCCTTTCGAGCTCTTCTTTAATATGATCGGATGATTTTGTGTCCACGTTGGTGGCAGCGGCAAGGTTTTTGAAATTACTCCCCAAGTCGTCAACTTTCTGGACGAGCTTCTCTTGTTCCGTCCCCAATGTGCTAAGGTCTTGCCGGAATTGATTTGTGGATTTATCGATAGCTGAGTGAACCTCAATTCTCAGTTCGTCAACACGGTTGCGGGTTAGCTCCATTTGGCTATCAAGGTTGTGTAGGCGAGGTTGCATTTTCTTAAGAGTGTCGTCCAAGTGCTTTTGCCCCGCTGTTAGGTTCTCTATGAACGCTGGGGGATGGCTAGCCTGCCAGTTATCCCTTAGGTTAGAAATTTCGTGGTGGATACTATCCTTCACACCCGAAATCGATGTTTCGATGTTCGTCGTGGCAACCTTCACATCCTTCACCACGTCCAGAATTCCATCCCGCTTCGAGAGGGTGTCATTGAGGGCAGCAATTCCCTTTTGTAGGTTCTCAGTGAATACCCGGATATCTCCCGGAATTTCCAGTCTAACTTTAGGCCTGCGAATAACAATATATAGAATCCCGATGATAAAGAAAAGCCCCAAAATAGCATCGATCAAGGCATCGCCCTCCATCTGGGGAAAATATTCCCCGAGCATAGGAGACTCAAGCGGTGTATCTTGGTGGCTTTGAGTTGTCTCTTCTGGGGCCACTGTCGTCAGTGTGGGGGTTGGCCATGGCGTGTAGCTAGTTTGGGGGCTTGGCCATGGCGTGTAAAACTCTGCTGGAGTAGCAGGCGGAAGGATCATTAGAACCGGCCTGTTCTCTGCGTATTCAACCTTGAGCTTTTCAAACATGAGATCTAGTTCTGTTATCTCTTTCTTCGGCTGCCGGGCCACGGGTAGTCGCTTCGGAGGTCGGACAAGGTGATCAAGATAATCATAGATAACAGAGATCGTGGATGTCAATTGAAAGACACCAGCTAAGCGTACTGTGGTGTGATGGGTGTTGTCAATCGTGGTAAAGGGGATATTGAACCAAAAGGCCCATACGCTCAGGAGCGAAAGAGCCCAGAAGAAGACCATGATTAAAACCGGTGAGGAAGTGGGAAAGGAAGACTGTTGTAGATTGAGAGATTGATTTGAATATAGAGGTTTTAATGAATTGAAGGCGGGTCTAAGAATGGTAGGAGTTTGTGGTATATATATATATCAACCGTTTAATTCAGGTTTGAGGATGGAATTCAAGAGAGGAGCATTTTGAAAACAAAGCTTTTGCCAATTGTTGTTTGTATCGATGACGTACTAGTAACAGCCAACTTATGCTTCTTTGTTGTCTTTTTCTTTCTATGTATGGAGAAAGAAATTTATATTTAGGCTGGCCTTACCAATTGTGCCTACACTTTGGGGCCCACCAAAAAAAAGAATATGAATGTTTTTTGTTTTGAATATAGTTACATACATAAAACGATTGAGCAGCTGATCATGACTTACCCTGGAACGAATGAATCTATAGTACCAACTAGATCGGCCAAGGATTCAAATCTGCCTATAATACCTAAATAATAAAGGCTTGAAAGTGCTATGGGAGAAACAAAGGCGAGGTATTGATGAATCTGATACTGACATATAATAAAGGACTGACTCGCACTAATTTGCTAATACTACATCCAATAGTATAGAGAAGGATAGAGGATCTATATAACAAAGAATGTTTTTGCTTTCTCCTTTCTCTCTCTTTTTTTTTTTTCCTCATCATTTCCCTTTCGCTGTACTATTTTTTGAGATATCTTGCTATGTAGCTCCAAAAGGTAAAATTAGTGGAGTATCATTCACGCTCACAGGCCATAGTATATTATCCATTATTGGCTTTGTTTGTCTGCTTTGTTATGCACGTGCCCTTCGTAAATTCCTAACTGTTACACCAAGAAGGCCACCAGAAGCTGCACTCCTTTTACTGTGATTATTCTTCACTGTAACAAACTACCCCTTTCAGCCGGAGCTTTCGCTATACTTACTATTAGTTAGCAGCTACTGTTAAAGAGGACGCCTAGTAGCTATCGAGAATATTCGATCATGTTGCTCCATGGATATGAATACATATACACATTCAACTATCCATATGAATATTCATGGAGACTGCTAGTACGCTGGTTGAACCTAGGTATGTATGGGAATTGAATTGAAGTAACCCACGGATCATTTTTCTAAAGCTATGCAATATACTAAGAGGGGAGCACTGTATAACTTAAATCTTCCTAGTCTGCTTGCCGAGGAAGGCCTTTCCTTCAAGTTCTATGACAGGGTTCAAGTTGTTTGAGTATAGATCCATAAAGTTTATTGTTTCTTCTCGAGGCTGTCCTTTTGGTTTCGGAGGCTTAAGGGAAGTATTTGATAGACTTGCCGATAGAATAGCTGAGTCAGTGAAACCGAAACTGAATCACTAGGAGCAGGAGACTACTCTGTCTCTAGCATAATCATAGCTACTAGCTAGAATATCGACAATCCCACCCCATGCCGACGGCGCATCACTCCGATGTACTCGAGCCGCCCAAACTGGTCGGTCTTCCCATTGTCCATGATCAGGATCATGGGCCAGCATGGCGTGGCGCCCTCGTTGGAAAGACACAGCGTAAACAGATCGGGGAACTCAAGCTGCCGACGCGACTCGACACGGAAGAGCATGTTATGGCTCATCAGGAAATCCGCTCCTGTACGGGGGCAATCTTACCTAAGGAGAGGGTCACCTTAGGTAAGATTGGTACGGAGGTACGATTGCCCATCCATCCAACAGAACCGGACAAAGGCCTTGATCTTGTCTTGGGAGTCCGTCTAGGAGGGTGCCTGCGGCCCGGTGGAGATACTGTTCCCGTTTCCGCTTCCTTTCCTAACCAAGTCGATCCCCAGGGTCCGGTTCGGTACAACATATCCACAGTTCGTGTGGACCATCTGCAGAGTCGTTAACAGCATAACCAAGCTCTCGGTCTTTATAGGTACTATGATCCTCATAATCGAAAGACGTTTCAAACAACAATCCTTTCCTTGTAGTTGACTCTCGAGAAAGCTATAGATGTCAAATTTGGCCTAAAGTACTTTTGCTCGCTTTAACCGCCGTCGTATACACTGTACGGGAGGAGAGGGTTAGGCCGTTCCATAGCATGGAGACGCTATTCGGGAAAGTAGACTTGGATGAAATCCCTCAGCAAGAAACTGGAACTGGACCGCGGCGAACCCACGTGTCTTTCTGGCTTGATGGTTAGTATCAAAGCCGGAGATCGTGCTTTCTCTTAAGCCTTCTCCCAGTGCATTTGTGGTTCATCCGACTTTCCCCCATCTACCATTTCCTCAGACTGCTGTAGCGGTTCTATTGCTTCTGTCAGCAGAGAACTCACCCATGTTATGCATATTGTTACTGTACCTTCGAAATTGGAAGGCTAATTGATGGACAGCAGTGGTAGTCTGAGGGGAGAGATCCCTGTCAGTTTATTACTGTCATCAAAGTGGGCATCCTCTACAATCTGGATGAGGTCACGCAAGCCGTGGCGTAGGGGAGTTCTCGAAGTCGTAGTCGGAATGGGGCACGCAATAATGGTTCCCTCCTATTTGCGCCTTGACTTCGTTCGACAGGCCGGAGAGATGCTGAAGCCAAGAGAGATGTTGTTCTCTAGACTCGCTATTCAATACTCCATTGGGATTCACTCCCGTAGCTCGAACTCCTACACAATGTAGGAAAACGAGACCCGTGGACATCCCGTTGACGGAATCATACCTTTTCGTCACCTCGCCAATTTTCGATCCATGAAGGGTACGGCTATTACTAGTAGGCGCTGGGGCAACAAAGGCTCTGCGGCCGGTCGCGACTCTGAGGCTCCGACAGAGGGCCAGGAACCATAAGCCTTGTTCAAGGTGGCTAGCAGGATGAGAATTGGCGGTGACTTTGGCGAGACTTTTCCACTTCCTTTTCCACCAAGTAGACTCATGGAGTCATGGTTATCTTAGAATCTTAGACGGTGAGACGAATTTTTTCGGCTTTTCGTATTGTATGACGTTCTCGATATAATAATTGTATTTGGGAATATTAACATCAGACAAGATATTTAGAAGTCGATGAAGATGAGACTAAGTGAGCTAACAGATCAGAATGATGTCAGTGAATAGCAACATTTTATATCTATAGCTACATTGCTTGGAAATTCAAAGACTGTATCCATCTTCGGTTATCCCTGACCTGCAAATATCTGCATGCTGTTGCCGAGAACGAAAGAAAAAGTCGTCAGAACATCAACAGGCTCCTATCCATGTTCGTTAACGACGTTGATAGCTTTTATTCGGCAGTTAATACGTACGACCGAATGTATATTTGTCGGAAATTTCGCCACAAGCTTTTTTACGGAGACGGCTCCAGCCAAAAAAAAAGGGAAACGTATATAGGTCCCAGATATGAATTTTGAATTTTGTCCAAGGTCTTGGTTTGCCTTCTTTAAAGAAGACAGCAAGATTTCGTGGCAGATTTGCTAGAGCCGTCTCCGTAAAAAAGCTTGCGGCGAAATTTTGACAAGTACGCATTCGGTCGTACGCATTAACTGCCGAAAGCTATCAATGTGTTAACGAACATGGATAGGAGCCTGTTGATGTTCTGACGACTTTTCCTTTCGTTCTCGGCAACAGAATGCAGATATTTGCAGGTCAGGGATAACGGGATCAGCTCTCTTGTGGACAGTGATGCTAAGACAGGCATCCAGATCTCGACAGGGCAAAATATATTATCATAAAAAAAGAAGATGCGGACAAATGTTTGGCCGAGCGCTACATTACAAAGGCGGAGCTTGAGTGCAGAACCTTCCGATTCGCTCCAATTTTTAGTGCCCTTCTCATTCGCTCCTTAAAACCGATCGCAAGCACGGATGATAACTAGTCCTATAAAAAATGCTCAGGCCATTACGGTACAGGAGGGATATTTTTTTGGATAGATACATGTGGGCTGCGACGGCAGAAAGAGAAGTATCCTTATCATGTTCTGCCATCATGATTGCGACCCTTCCTATGCTTTTTCCCTGGATGTGAAATTTACGATAAGGATATTCTACTTGTGGGTGGGGGGGCCATCTTCCTCTCCTCTCCCTTCTTACTTCAATTTTTCTTTTACCTACTGTCAATCTATGATATCATAACTGCGTGCTTCCCGATGTCGTGAACTTTCTCATTGCTCGACTTCCCATAGCTATGGTGGGTTTTCACAGCTACTGCCTTCCTGCACTGATAATAACCTTATAAGTGCCAGGAAAGAGACCACAGCACATGCGTCTTAACAAGAGCCCGAGACCCTGTTGAAGCCGCGCACATATTTCCTTTTTCCATGCGCAGCGAGAGCCTGTTCTTGGACCCAAATAGTGTGTGGAGGACTTTAGAGATGTTTTGGAAGAGAAAGTAAGGTCATGGTATGATGCCGTGTTTTCCCGAGGTACCGAAGTTGTTTACAACATGATGTGTTTCGCCCCCAGTGTTCACACATATCATGGCAAAGCATTATTCGCGCTGCAACCTGGAGAACTGACATAGTGGTAGGCTATTCCTCCATACCCTTCTCACTACCTACACTACCTACAGTAGTAGGCTGTCGCATGCTTATTCCTTCCTACAGTACTAATATAGACGGCTTTCCCTGCATCATTGCTCTACACGTTCGCCGGCCTAATGACAGCGGCATTACAATCGCCGTCTCACCACTTATCTCACTGATGAAAGACTAGGTTGACGCGGCGGAAAATTGGCGCAGCATTCCTGTTAGTTAAGCCACAGTTCAACCCCGATTTGAGACTCTGAGAGCGGGAAGGATAAAATTGTTGTACTGTGCCCTGAGCGACGATTCATCGAATCTGTCTGAGGTGGAGTGTGGCTGGTTGCCATTGATGAAGCTCATTGCATTTCGGAAATATGGCTCCAATAGTAGGATTTTACTGAAGAACTGAGATTGGATCTAGGGCAGGATCGAGACTTCAATTTTGCGGGCGGATGTATACCGGCAGTCATTTTACTGCAACAATATATTGCTAACCAGCCAAACCCCCGAAATATGCGGTCAGGATTATGATGATATCAATAACTTCTTATTTTTTGTATTTTAGGGTAACATGGTAAAGAATTGTGGTTCTGAAACTAAGTGGCGATTCAGCAACCCCCTTTTTAATTTTGGTCGCAAAGAGATTCTACCCTTGAGGTAGCTACCTACATAGAAGCGATGCAAAATCAATATCATAGCCATGATGATCAAATGGATAATAGAGTGGGGAAAACAGTGATGTCTACAGGTCTTTGATACAAGAGAATAAAATCACATAGACCAAACTTTGAAATTGGAAAGTCGCAAGTAAATGCATAATTTACCACCAAAAAAAAGGCTAAAAAAATACATTCAAACAAATTAAATCCTTCCAATTCCCAACCAATTTCCGGCTTACGCTCATGTGAATGCTTGTTCCAATCAAACGCCGTTTCTCCACATCATGTCATATCCTAGCCAACACACCAAACCATTGCGCTGTCTAGCAGACAATAAGGTGTCTAGTCGAAGCCGTTGTTTTTTAAGTCGATTACACCGGAGCGTCTTTAGTTGGAAGGTCACTCTTCACTGATAGAGAGAGGTTTCCTAGCACACCACACAAAGCAACTCCTCTTCTAGAATGAATTTTCCTTCCTTATATTTCTCGGTGGTCTCGTACGCCTTGTCGTATTTCCACCCTACTGTCTCTTTGCATTGTCTGCAGTTGATATCCCGAACCAAATGTTTGCCTGTTGTCATGTTTCGTTCGGTGGGATCTCCGTGGGTGATATTGACTACGGTACTGAACAAATAGGCTTTCCCATGTTGCCCTCGGAAATTCTAGGAAAACGACCACTAGATTAGCAAAACGACAGAGCACGAAATTGGAAAATAGGGCATATTGTGGAGACCCATTTACTTACCCGACTGATAATGTCATTATAATCTGCGAGGTGGGTTTTGCATTGCTTGCACCCGAAAATCTTGCTAGAACTGAGGTAGATATTATATGCGAGACCCATGATTACTTTGTGTTACTTCCTGTTGATAGCTTTATGTGAATAGCTTCGCGAGGCGATGGAGATGCAGATAAATGGGATGCTAAAGAGGAAAGAAGCGATATCGTAAAGAATCACCCGATTTCCTAATAATTCAAGAGTATAGTTAAGTCGTGATTGTATAGTCCTATTAAGGGATCGCACTTCAGTGCTTAACCTAGTCCTCTGTTTCACTGTGGTGGATCAGGATATTGTGACTGATCTCGCTGCAATAGAGCGTTTGCGTCCAGCGCTTTTGGCTTAAATATTGGTTGGACACCTGTTGCATATGTACACTTCTTTCACCGTATTACTAATTCAACAGGCCAAGCAGTCGACAAGAAAGTGGTTGTGAAGGCTGTGTAGTATTCGTTTTCGGAGGAAACAGTTCAAACCTCACTTCTGCCTGAAGAGGATGAAGAAACTGCTGTGCATTTATTGACCTCAGTGATCTTTCAATGCAGGCCAGGGGGCAAATTTGGAAAGCCCTGATTCTTTTTCAGATGTCTCTCTAGCAGTAGCAGTAGTCTAGGAGGCGAGTCGAGCAAGGATGGGGACTGCGATGATCCGGTGACTGAGGGGTTCGGTTGAAGGCAGCGGAAAGGGAACTTTCCGTAGTTACTCCGTAATTTTAAATACGGAAATAGTATGGATTTAAAGAAACCTGCAGCTGATGATTCCATAACATTATTTCTCAGCAGATCTTTTCATAGTAACCTGATGACGTTGGTACCCACTCCCATACTTCCCAGCTGACCTCGTGACCTTGCCTTGTTTGTCTCTTCAGAAGCTCAGAGAGCAGAAAAAAGTCAAGTTACATTACGGTCTTACTAAAAAGGGAGAATTTATACGGGCTAGTTATTTTAGTACATGTAAGTTAACTAAAAAATAGCGTATATAGGTGCCGGGTTTTCAAAATAAATACCTGTTGCTCGGTTCTTTGTCAAACGGCCTTAGCAAAATGGATCACCATGTAGATATAATAATACTACATAGTATTCAGTGCGCTTCGCCCAGGTCACAGCAACCAACGCCCGACAGTTCAAAATACAAATCCTTAATAGGCATGATCTACCACTAATGGAGAGAATGGAGGATACGGGCTATCGCTGATGCAAAAGCTTCGAGCTCTCATCCCAGAAGCGTTTGCAATCTGCATGTCCCCAATAATCAATCCACCAATCGCCGAAGCTGTCTTCAATATCTTCATCAACTTTAGCTAAACGTTCATCTCTCTTCAACCCACAAATCGCACATGGGTGAATGGCCGTTAAAGCGCCTTGGCTAGGACTTGCAGTTGTAACTCTTGCTTTATCTGCAGTAACGGGAAACGGACGTTTCCCGGCTGATAATATGACTCTGTTGAAAAGTGCAGCATGTCGACGCCAAACTTCTACAACTTCCATAACCTCTTGCTCCTCTCTGACAGTCTCATTCTTGGAAACAGAGCTGAGTTTCATCCCTCCAGACTTCCCAGAACGCGCAGGTCCTATCTTTGTGCTCTGGTTTAGGATGTTGTCTCTTTTCCAGCGCAGACTACGGCCAGTAATAACCCTTGCAGTGACCTTCAGCATGGAAACGAGGCGTAAGGCTGATTCAGTAACGGAGGTGTTTCCTTCGGCGGTATTATTCTCTGTGGTTAACTTCTCATAGAAACCACCCAACCTTGGCGGGAACAATTGAAGTAATACAGATGGAGGGGGTATGTTTGTTGGACGGACTTGTGCATCGGATGCTTGGCCTCTAGCTTTACTTGGTTCTTCCGTAGGTAGACATGCAATGGTTTTTGATGTTGTGTTTTGGGATTTTGCCAGCTGTTCCAATTGAGGCGGCGCCTCATCGGGGGCATGGGCGAAGTTACCCCAGTCATCATATATTTCCTGTAACGGTCGGATGGAAGCGACTGGGTCAATAGTAGAATCTCCGCTAGAAGCTGGCAGAAAATCAGCCCGGAGAGTACCATGATATTGCTTAATACGTACGCTCAACTGGTTTCTTCTCAGCGAATGATACTCTATCCTTCAGTAAAAGGGATTCTGTTGGATCAGCATGGTAACCAGACTTCGCTCTTTCCGAGGCGGAATTCTGGTTCACCGAGCTCTGAATTCCCACTTCAACAAGATTAAGATATTGATCCTTTTTAGGATTTGTTTCTGCACACTCGAATTCCCCCCAGTCATCATCAATCGCATCTTCAGCAGTTGCATCAACCAATTGCAAGACATCAACAGCTTGGCCAACTCGTGACGAGAGACGTCTCGTTAACCCACTCAGAGGATCAGTGAAATCATTTGCAAGATTATAACTTTTATTAATAGATGTAGGAGGCTCTGAACTTTGTTGATTTTGGTCCGATGTTGTCGTCGATGTTATTGCACTAGATTTTGAAGACGCGTACGCTTCTGTAGTAGATATGGACTTTGAGCCAGGTCCAAACTCAGCTAGCAAATCCACTGACATAATGAGAGTTAATGAATAAAGTCTTTATGGCACCTATATAAACGGTATAACACCTACAATCCTATCCCTAGGCGCGAGCAATTTGCCAACTGGACGTTCGGTGGCAGAATCTCACCGCTTCTTGAGTTACTACCGCCGTTGCGGACGCTTTCCATCCTGCAGCGCCTACAGCCTCAGCTTGTTGTCGAACCTTGATCCAATAATTCCATGGCAATGGCAGACCAATTCTGATGAGAACCTTCGCGCTGAGTAAGATTGCTAAATAGGTACATATTCTTTCTCTTTCCCTCAGTCCCCATCAGCATCTTCCATCTCCCAGGTTTGCATGGCCTCACTTCTTGCATGCTCCGATTACACCTCAACCTTCCTATAGCTATCTTCTTGGATTCGTCATCTTCACTGCGCCGACCTCATGCGTGCAAAGTCTGCAGACCCCAGACTGCGGCTGGCAGTAAAGGCCAACCCAAAATTCATTTACCAGAGTCTCGAAAGTGGAAGAATGGGACTCGGAGATAGCCACCCAGCTATTATATTCAACGACGGAAACACCATGCTGCTGCTGCCCCAGCAATACCCCGAATATGCAGAAAACACTAATATCTAAGCGAATTCTGTGAGTGGGAAATGGGGAAGGTACGGAGCCCTTCTGATATCGGAGCGAGGTCTTCATTGGGGGAGGATCTTGATACTATACTTGAGAATTTGACAGCAGCCGAAGATGTAAAACTTTCTTTGGCTGGATTGAGGAAAATTCAAGGCTCCTCCCCCACCGGTTGAATTGCCTCAAACCGAAGTCATGGACGAAAACATGAGGTGGGATATTCTCAAATTCTCAATGTAGGAAATGTCGACCTGGGCTATGGTGATACAGGCTGTGGAGGCTAACACTGGATGCAATTACTATAGAATGGGGCTCCGTAGACTGCCGAAACCGAACCTAGTGTCAGCAGTAGAGGACCTCAATTCCTGGTCGTGCATTCAGTGTAGTGTGATTCGGTGCTTCCGGACGAAAAGCAATGATTCTGCCTTTTTGCTGGCATAAATCCATTAAGTGTGTCTGGTTGCCGGGCAGTGTCCTTGATACTCGATACGTCCGTAAAAGCGACGCTACTACTTCCTTTGGCGATGATGCCAGCCTTGATTGATAGATCCTTCGTCAGATAAGAGTCTGGATATGGAACTCATTGATAGTTGCAGGGCAGAATGTCAACTGAGTGACCTGAGCAGCTACAAGTCCAGCAATTCCAGTGATGATGATGCCTACCTATATCGATACGGATACGGACGGAGATTGGAATTCTGACACGATCACTGGCAATGATGAGTCAGAATCTACAGGGGATTGCGAATCAGACATGTCCAGTGTCACCGATGATGGGTACCTGGCCTGGCCGGCGACTTGGAGACATATCAGTTTCACATCGTTCATAACCCAGTACTCTACTGGGCGGCGCAATATATTATTTGCAATTACCACAGGCTCCATACCCCGGAAATCACGGATGTAGATGGTTTCTCCAGTCCTGTGGCTATCTGCTGACCGACCTTCTCTTTGCAGTAAGAGATTTGTGGATATACCCCACTATTCGACCTCCTAGGGCAACTCCTTGCTATGGCAATGCATGATGAAATCTTCGTGGCAGAAATTCATGATGTCGAACAGATCCACCGGACGGAAATTCCCCCTGATCGGAGGGGGATTCAATTGAGGATCAAAAGGGATAAACCAGATCTGCCCATCTTGTGTGAACCAAAGCGTACAATGAAAAGGCACCGGACTTCTGGTAATAAACCTCTCAAGTCGCGGACCTGAAGCCGCTATATATTCAACGGCTTGGAGTGAAAGCGGGATTGGAGCAGAATCCGACCCGGAAGAATTTCCGTCGAGGCACAATAAATGCCATCAACAGCATGACTTAACCTTACCTAGTATTGGCATGTTTGTCTGTAGACTAATCCATTGTGATCCTCCAGACAATTGACCATCATCCATCTTCAAGTTGCGTGAACCTCCTTCACCTTCCAAATGAATTTCTCTCTTCATTACCTCTTTGCATGGACAATATCGAGACCTTCACCAACGCAGCATCCTCATGCCGGCGAACTGCGCGAGAACTTTGCCAAAGCGTATCCAAAAACCTATTTACTTCTAGCTGATGCATCGGCCCCGACATTTTTCTCCCCGGTTACAATGCCCCTTGACAGATTCAACTACGGTGGCCTCCAATGCGGGAACGAGGAGAGCTATGAGTAAATGTAGAGGTGGTGATTGTAAGCAGGAGAAGGTAAAAGAGAGCCCTGGAGAGAGACAATCTAGTTAACCGGTTTTGTATGAGGTCGTGAGGCCCCCAGAGAGAACAATAATGGATTTATTTAATAAAGCGACTCATGAGATGGCAGATGGTGCGTTCGTCGTATGATATTAGTGAAGGATGCAATTGATGAGATGTTATTGAAGATTCAAGACACTTCGCGTTGTTACACGCCTAACCTTTTTCATTTTAGTGGGTCCCTATCAAATTTGGGGGTGTCCGTATAAACTCCCGCCAATTAGATTAGTTCCCCTCCTCGAACCCCTCGCATTTTCGGCTGCAGCCCAGTTTCCTTTGCTATTCCCTGCATTACCTACAATACGATGCCATGCGAACTGTTGTCGAAGCCAGGTCCTTCTTTATTAAGCCTCTTCCGAGGAGTTTACCGCTGACCTGGATCTAGAAAGAAATGGGATACGCTCTTTAGCAACGCCGAAACGACTGATGACCTCAGGAAAGCATTAAAGTCAGAAGAGCAGGGGAACCTATGCGATGAGGGTCTGAGGTCGATTTGCTGGAAGGTCAGTGCAATACTATTATGCTCTTCAATACCTAATGATCGTGCTGGGGAACTGATAGATTATTAGGCACTGTTGCTCTATGATAGCCTCGACCTATCGGCATGGCCGCAACGAATATCCGATTCTCGAAGTGCCTACTCGTCGCTAAGGGATCATTTCCTGAAGTATATAGAACATCCGGATAACCTAGACTCTACGGTGGACCCTCTTACTGAGGATGACGAGGTATGACAGCTTCTATTGCAGTGTTTTGCAAGGGCGATAAGTGGCTAAGATCGTTTTAAAGTCACCTTGGCAGTCACTTCGACGAGACGAAGCGATAAGAGCAGAAATATTTCAAGATGTAGAAAGATGTTTGCAGGAAAATTACTTCTTTCGCGAGCCCTACACGAAGTCAATGATGTTAGATATTCTCTTCATCTATTCCAAGCTTAACCCGGATCTGGGGTATCGGCAAGGGATGCACGAATTGCTGGCACCCGTCTTGTGGGTAGTGGATCAAGATGCCATTGACAAAGAATCTCTCGAGAATGTGGATCTAGAGGCGGACAGTAATGTTCTGATTCTGCAGTCCCTTGATTCTACCTATATAGAGCACGACTCCTTCGGTTTATTTTGCAGCATCATGCAAACTGTGCGAATCTACTATGAACATAGTGAACCAAGATCTTTCGCTGGGCAAGCAGATATCGCTCCCATTGTGAGTCGTTGCCAGCATATTCATCAGAACGTATTGATGGCAGCCGACTATGAACTGGCGAAACATTTACACGCAATTGAGGTCCTACCTCAAATATTCCTTACGTAGGTGCCCATGCGAAGTCACCACTGAAAACGTCGCTCAGCCTGGCTCATGGTTTGATAGACGCTGGGTCCGTTTACTATTTGGCCGAGAATTTCCTTTCGACGATGTCCTTCTAATCTGGGATCTTCTTTTCGCCGAGAGCTTGCGGTTAGACCTTATCGATTATACCTGTGTTGCGATGCTTCTACGGATTCGCTGGCAGCGTGAGTGACATGTGCGATTGTAGAGACCCCAGATAGCTGATATTCCAATGCAGTATTGGAGGCAGATTACTCGTCAGCTCTAACATTGTTGCTCCGCTACCCTCCTCTCTCTCACGCCCCCCAGACCCTTGTCCAAGATGGACTATATCTTGAACAAAACCTGACTTCTGCAAGAGGAGCATTTATCATTTCTAAATACTCTGGCCGGCCGCTAGAATTCTCCAAGATACCCCGTCACCATCATGCCAGGTCTCTCTCTGGAAACTTAGAGTCTAGCCGGAGTGAAGTTAGGAATATCAGCGCAAAGAGCTCCCCAGGGAGGTCACCAGCACGGATCAATCTGGAGGCTTTATTCCAGGATGTCTCCGAAGGCTTTCAGCGTCGCACGGAGGCATGGGGCGTGGCCAAGGCTGTTCGGGGTGCCGTAACTGAGGCTCGACGCACTATAATCCAGCCAGACGGGACATCCAACGTGCCGCGACCTTGGAATAACCCTCGTCTTGGCTCTCCGCCTTCTCGGCCTGTTGGAGATCCAAATTCAGTGGACCTGGTTAAGAAGATCGAATTTCTTGGCCAACGCAATAAAACGCTGGCTGAGATTTTGGGAGATGCGTTGAACGAATTGCGCATGACCAAAGAAAATAGTCAACAAAACCATGATGCCAACTCCGATGAAGCGTTTAACCGCGCTCTGGCGAAAATACAATCTGTACAAAATTCCCTCGAAGACCCATCGGTCCAGACGCCAACGGAACGAACAAAAGATACTACCGACAGCGGGAGCCCGATCGGGGAGCAAGTGATCGCCTCACCACGGGGAGAACAGGATCAAGACAACCCGGAAGCCAAACCACTCCCCACCGAGGACGAGACAACAAGTGCCTCTCCGATTCAATCTGCGACAACAGAGAAGAATGTATCTCAAACCGAGGCAGTCACCGCCGGGCTGCTTGCGCCACCAGTAAGCTTGCGGCATCCCTCGCGCCCGTCCCTGGCACAGACAGGGTTCTCTTGGATGCTTGGAGACAGTGTGCACCGGTCTAGCTTCGTCAGCTCCTCTTCCGTTCTTCCAGAGCAGAGCCGCCAAGGTGACGTGCGGTATAGACCGACGCCCCTGTTTGGTGGAGGTAGCAAAGAACAGGGCCGTGGGAAGGTTCGGAGCGAAGACGATGGTCTCGTTTTGAGCAGTTTACGCGGTGGCGGTGGTAATGGTAGTGATAACCATAGCAGTATCAGCAGTTACGATCAAGATCAGCAGTCAGTCCCTAATCAATAGATAAAGATTGACAGATGTGGGTCATAGATGTACATAGTTACCTATATGACAGTATATGGCATATTATTTGATGCAGTTTTAGAGTATATGCTGGCGCTGGATTCGACATTACCTAGCCAACGAGTTATGAACCATACATACGGTACCTAGCTTAACTACCTATATACATAGCAGACGAATCTATGCCACCAAGAGTGGATTGTAGCCTGTCGGTTGAAATGTCCAGCTTATTATCATACCTGACTCTCGGCCAGTTGACGCAGTTATTGTTTTTCTCCTTTTTGGGTGAAGCCAATAATTGCTTGTAAGATAAATGTATATTACGCTTATTATTATTGACTGCATCGGCACACCAAAAAATGGCCCCTTGATACAGGTGATAGTCTATAGTTATCATATGCTATTTTCCATCATCGGCCTACCGAAAGTTGAAACAATTCGATTCGGAATCTATCATATTATAGGAAATAAATAGTATGAGTACCTATACTACATAAATATGTCTATAAGTGGAGCGCCAAGGCTGGAAGCCGCTAAAACCATCTAACTTTAAAATTTTAACATAAAAGTTAGTATGTACGTACGTATGTGAATATAATTATGTCTCCCAACTTGCGAGGAGGCTTATTATTAGGTAGTATCAAGGGATGTGTAGAAGAGAACAATAACCTAACATATCATATATAAAAATGATGAACTTTTATGAAGAACAGGCTGTAATGTAAATGATAATAAATAAGATGTATGTACCCATAGTGGGTACATAGTTACCCGCAATAGGTATTAAGCTTGGTGTCATATGTAGGCTAATAAAAGCTTAATCTTATGATTGGATGGAGTTGGTCTACATATAAAATGCTACTATATCAAATGTATGGGAGTCTGGAGAGTGTGATGATGTCTTTTTTTTCCTTTTTCCTTTTCACTAGTTATTCCTACATAGTATCCCTGTGATATTGTTGCTTTTGTTAGACTCTCACATCTTTTATCTGTTAAAACAGCCGAGGAACTCATTACCTAGGCAGTACTTCCGCACCGGAGTTTCATCTCTCAGTTAGTTATGTTTTGTGTTCTTGAATATTTGTTGTTGTTGTTCTTGGCTTTGTTGATGATCATCTGGGGGACGGCCTTAACCGGTTTCAGCCATTACTTTAACTATTCTGGTGACTACCTATATATATACTTGTTTTATTTTTGGGTACATATCGTACATATACATACATAGGGCATTCAAGAAGACCAATATTTAAGTCATCATGAATTGAATGAAATATTATTACCTTTTAGACGAGCAAAAGGAGAAAATGAGAAAAGAAAAGGAAAAGAAGCATCAAGTGACTCAACATACTACTCTACTATATACTACTGTACATACTACATATACTAACCACGTGGAAAACATGCCCCATAATTATTGTCCATTGTCCATACCTAATGTATTGCTTCTCCCCCACGCTTCGAACCAACTACTTACTACATACCATCTATTTTTCTCTTCCTTTTGCTTGGTTGAGACTTGTCAAGTATCATACATAGCCTTTGGTCTCCGTTTCGATATCCCCTCTCCTTTACATATTGCTTCAGTATTCCCCGTCTGCCGAGCTTGACGCGTTCATACCAAAACGGTCTCTACCCCTCCCTAAGCAAACTCGAGTCCCCCGCCATCAAACTCCCTCACCAACTGATACACATCACAAGACTGACGCTGCTCTCTGAGGCATCATGCCCTTGGTCTCTTCCTAACTAATTGAGGCGCCTGCCCACCCTCCGTCTTGTGCGGCGATCCCTCCAGACCAGGTCTTGTGATCTCACCATCATCAAGTTATCAACACAGGTGATCGGCCGCGACGGAACCTCCACTGCATCCTTTCTCCTTCTCATCCTGATCGCCTTGGGGAGGGTGGAATTATAGAGAGGCGTAATAATACGCAAAAAAAGAGGTCAAAAAGCGAAGCGCAGCCGGTCTGGATCTGTCTGCTTTTAAGGAACTAATCTCTCCGCCCTCTTTTCCGCCCCAAGGGGTTCGAAAACCGCCGAATCTCATGTAGCTCTTCCTGGATTGATAGTCGCAAGTTGTTGGAATACTACCAGAACCCCGGACGGACAAGGATGACAAGATTCACCAGCTCCCATAATGGTCAGTCCCAAATTACCGTCTCCTTCTCTCTGTGTGTGTCCAGGTTTGCAATATTGGGGTAGGAAAAGGAAGCGCACCGATCCCGAAAGATGACAACACTACTAGTCCTTTTCTTTTATTACTATCCTTCTTTTGTGTTTCCTTTTTCCCGCACTGGTCGGCAGGCTATAGGACTGCCTCGTTGCAATAAAGAGGAGGGGTGTCGTGTAATCTGTTCAGAATTGGTCTAGGAAACCGAAAACCTCTTTGCCCTCCTGGTATTTCTTATCTAGAGAGATGATGATGATGATGATGATGATGATTTGTGTGAAGAATTCTGGCTAATTAACATGTCTGTGGTCGCAGGCGATGTGAGTCCCCTGTCATCGCCCCCTTTGGGGCCACTTTCGGTCTCACCCGAGTTTTCGATATGGAATCCGAAGAACAAAAGCTCGGGGAATTTGTCAGTACCGACCACGGATGACCGGAATTCCGTCAGACTCTCCATCGATGCCTCATCCTCATCGGATTATGACCCTGTGGCGAGGTGAGTTAATCCGCTGTCGCGGGGAGCCCTCTCACTCCCGTTGACGAGAACATCCCGGATAGGTCTCCGCTGCTCGAACATGAACACGGGCTTGGACCGTCGGGACTGGATCGCATCCGCCAACAACAGCCATTGGCACGGGTTCTCACGCTGCCAGATGTCTCGCCGCTGTCCAGATCTCCGTCATCACTTCATCCACCCTCTCTGTACTCGGGCTCATCCCCAAGAGCCGGCTCTTCTTATTCCCCGGCTCCTCCGACGCTTGACGACCTCCACCGGTTTCCATGCGAGTCGTTGCATTCCTTTTCCTTCGCCCAGCAGTCGGAAGAATTACTCCACAGCCGACAGAATATCTTGAAAAGATCGATTGATTTCATGAAGGATCGGTTTGGATGGGCGGCCAGCAGCGCTGGGATCGTGAACGCGCAGGCTCGTGTGAGTGGGGATGCAGAAATCCAGAGTATGGTGGATCTCCTATCAAAGGCCAACGTGTGGGAGAAGGACAACCAGAACCGGCCCCCTGGCCTTTCTCGTGGGCCCTTCACGGGCCCGGCTGACGTCGATGGAGAAAACATCTTTGAGAAAACGTTTAGCGAATCGAACCTGACGATTGACAAGGAGCGGTCGCTAGCGTTGAACAACCGGATCGAGGGCGAACTACTGACTACTCAATTCCTCAGTCCCATGCCCGATGAACAGATGCTTTTCCGAAGAGAAATGAAATCGGCTCCGTCTTCCAGGCGGGTCAGCCTGAAGCGTACGTTCACGGATTTAAGCATGATATCATTGCAGAGCAAGCTTATGGAGACATTAGCGCAGCCTTCCGCGGCCACAGAACCTTTAACCCCAACGGGGATTATGGCCCTCGGTTTAGGTCTGGCCGGTCCGACGGTACACACACACAGCAGCAAGTGGTCGCCGGTCTCTCAGGCGGTCTTCCGGACCGAAGGCAAGGCACCCTGGACCATCCTGGCCGCCAACGACCTTGCCTGCCTGGTCTTTGGAGTCACCCAGTCCGAAGTCCGAAAGATTAGCATCCTGGAGGTGGTGCAGGAGGAACGCCGAGAGTGGCTAGAGTCGAAGCTACAAGATCCGAATAATAGTGATGCCGCGGTGAAAGGCCACTATCAACCGGAGCGGTCACGAGTCGGTGTCGTCAATCCGAAGTCAATGGGCATGGGCAATGGTATGACGGCACAGCTGTTAAGCAAACCTCCGGCACGCCAGAAGGCTTGCAGACGAGCCAAAACGGATGACGGATATGGGTCCAGCACCCGGACTGCGAGGAAGCCAAACCATTCTGCCAATAAATCCCGTGGCGTTTTGCTATGCGGGGATGTTGTCCCAATCCAGAAGCGGAATGGATCAAAGGGCTCTGCCAGTCTGTGGGTGATGGAGAAGCGCGGGGGTCTGATCTGGGTGTTGGAAGAAATTACGGAGAACGTTGCCTACGTGACCTACGATACTGCCGGGCGTGTTGTGAGCGCACGAGGCGATTTGGATCAAATCTGGGGACCTGATCAGGTCAAGCCTGGCGTTGCCATGACGGAGCTCTTCCCAAGCTTACCCCGGGATTGCATTGATGCTGCTAGACTCGCCGAGATGAAATATTTCACCGCCCGCACAGCGTCGGGCAACCTTTTACCGACGACGGTTGCGCAGGCCGCTGGCGATCGCTGCTTGCGGGCTTCAAGCTTTCCGCATGTCGCTGGCATGATGGTGCTCTCATCATCCACCCTGAACATTATTAGCTCCAATTCGGTTTTCTCGGCAGCTCTCTTTGGCCAGGAGCGACCGGAGGGTCATCATATCAGGGAACTGATCCCGGAATTTGACAATTTCTTACGCATTCTAACCGAGCAGGACCAGCTGCCTCTGGTTGATGGCATGGTGATCCCGGAGCACAGCTTCCGAAGGGCACGAGCGCTTTCGGTTCTCCGGGAAAACAAAGCCGACGCGGCGTCGATTTTTTGGTCTTCAACTGGTCTTCCAGGCAAGCACCGTGACGGCTCGAGGATATCGGTCGACGTTCAAATGCGGGTCGTGAAGAGCGAAACCGTGTTCCCCGACAACCAGGACCGTAAGATGGACGGAGGGAAACGGACTGAAGCTGACAGTAGCAGCGATGACGCTGACAGCGGCGCCTTCGCTATCACAGAGGTGGTTTATGCTTTATGGATCACTTATTCTCGCCAGATTCATGCCGCTGGGCCTCAGGCTTCAAGCGGCTTGACACCCGAATCTCCTGCTCAACTGACACCCGGACAGAAGAAGCCGGCGTCTCCTCCCCCAGCGACACCCAGCACGCCGTCCCCATCTCTGGACAACCAATCACCCCTCTCCCTGCTGAGTCAGAGACTGAACGAGGCAGCTTCAGAGCCCCTCGCCGACCGACCCGGGCAACCGGTGCCGGAAGTAAAGGTGCCCATCGTGAAGGAACCGCCGAAGAAAAGATCGATCGCTGACTACGTGATCCTGGAGGAGATGGGACACGGCGCATATGGAGAAGTGAAATTGGCTCGATTAAAGAAGAACCCGTCGAAAAAGGTTGTGCTGAAATACGTGACGAAGAAGAAAATCCTGGTGGATACGTGGACTCGTGACCGCCGCTTAGGGACAGTGCCGCTCGAAATCCATGTGCTGGATTACCTCCGGCGCGACGGTCTTCGACATCCAAACATTGTCGAGATGGAGGGCTTCTTCGAAGATGAAACGAACTACTATATCGAGATGGTGCCTCACGGCCTCCCCGGCATGGATCTATTTGATTACATTGAACTGCGAGCAAACATGGATGAAAGCGAGTGCCGGAACATCTTCAAGCAGGTCGTTGATGCCATCCACCATCTTCACACCAAGGCACTTGTTGTGCATCGCGACATCAAGGATGAGAATGTCATCCTGGACGGCGACGGGGAAATCAAGTTGATTGATTTTGGAAGCGCTGCGTATATTAAAAATGGCCCTTTCGATGTTTTTGTTGGCACAATAGGTAAGACAAATTTCAAGCGTTTTTATGATTTGACACCAAAAAGGCTGGAAACTGAAGGTTCTCTCCCAACAGACTACGCAGCCCCAGAGGTGCTTCAGGGCAAGTCATACCGGGGAAAAGAGCAAGACGTCTGGGCCCTTGGTATTCTTCTATACACCATTGTTTATAAAGAAAACCCATTCTACAACGTCGACGAGATATTGGATCATCCACTTCGAATCCCTTTCCTTCCGTTTTCCGACAGTTGCATCCATCTGATCAGGAGAATGCTCGATCGAGATGTGGACAGTCGAATCACCATCTCTGAGGTATTGGAGCATCCTTGGATGAGAGGCACTTAAACCATGCTTGAATTAAATAAATGAGACTTTCGGATTCCATAAAATTGTTCGATGATATGAGTTTATGGATCGATCTATGACGAACTGATTATTTTCAACGCATTTCATCTTTCTGTTTTTCGTCTCCTCAAAAGATCTTTTGAATGGCACCCCTCGAATCCATAGATTCCTTTTTCTTTTTCAGGGAAAGCCACCCTCTTTTTTCCTCTTTTTGATGTTTTTCACGGAGTATGTTTTGCTCTCATATAAGTTTATGACTAGGTACAGAAAGCGAGCTTCCTTGGATTGCAAGGTATAGAGGCATATTCGTTGTGGTCACTGTGGCCGTGATTTCGTTTTTATTTCTTTTCTTATATATATATATTTATATTTTCATTCCTTTTTGTTTCATTCTGTCTTCTCTTGATACCATCTCTGTCATTGAAATTTGTGATTCAGCCCCGTTTCTTCCTGGCACCAACTGGCCCCTCAATGGGAGGCATAGAGGGTTAAAGAGGTTCAATTTTGTGTTCGATAGGAGGGTGCAAAATCTCGAGTATATAGTTTTTGGAGAAGACCTTGTGGGGGAATAAAAATAGTCTTGAAAGCTGAGATCTCAACTCACCGGCGATCGGGAGAAATTGATGAGAGCCTGAGCAAGAGGAATTCGGACAGGGACTGGCTGGAGGAAGATACAACCTTGTATATGTATGTATGTAGGTGGTGCAGCTCAGCAAGTGTGATTGGTTCAATGTTGGATATAGCGAAGACAATGCGATACCCCTCTAGTTTTTTTTGTTTTTTTTTCCCCTTCCAATTACATCTCGTACAGTACGAGGAAATTATCATCTCTTAGAATGGGAAATATGTATCCAATATATATACCTTATAAAGAAGCAGACGCCGGTAAATGAATTCAAATTGAAATGTGGTTTACCTCGTTGCTCATAACAGCAGGTTCTTTTTATTTGTATGTCAGTATCAATGTCAACTTGTTGTCTCGTCAGTACTACATAGAATACCTACATATCATAGTAATAGTAGTTACTATAGTAACGGCTAACCTACTCTTTTCATTACCGTATAGGCTAGTTACATATGTTACATTTTTGTAAGAGACAATGGCCCATGGGAATGTTGTATATATTATTATTATTCCGTTCCTAATTGAATAGTTAGACATGATACCTAATATTAAATAATTCATCTTCAGTTGTACAGTACGTAGGCCTAGGTTAGGCTACAGTGAAAATCTTCGCTGTTCGGTTCAACGTTCTTTTAACCCCTTAGTATGTATATATACATGATATGTAATTTGAACTTTGAAGGAGCTTGGAGCAGCCGACGTTTTATATTAGAGGTAGTAAGCAGAGGATTATTATTATTGGACGTATCATATATATCTTAAATATATTAACTTTCACGAATCACGAGTCTCTCTCATCGATATTAGTTATTGATTATCGAGACTTGTCCTTATTGATAATGATTGAAAATTATTTCTTGATGGTATCCTCGATAGAGTAGAGTAAGCCTGAGGATTGGCTAGCTATGTACCTATGATAGCTTACCTAGCTTGCAGAGAGGAAGTTGGCAGATGAGTTTCGAACGGAGTCGACAAAATCATGGGTCTTTATACATATAAGATGAACGAACTAGCAAAGTAATGTACCTTGAGCTTATTAAGAACGAAATCTTTTATTACATATTATTATGTAGACAAAGGTGGAGGAATCGATTTTTCCTTTTTCTGGAGCTTCGCGAGACTCTCGATACTTAACCGTGTTGACTGCCCGCCCAGTCAACTCATAGAATCACGAAGCTCAATTTCGACGACGCCGAAGAAGAGAGGAGTATTGGATATGTATGTATGTCCAAGTAATTAAGCTCGCTCGTATCAATGAGATGCTTTGCATGATATGTATTATTAGCACAATCTTCAAAGTAGGCAGTGATGAGTAAATTTTGCGAGTATTTACATTACTTTCCCTCACAATGCGCATCTCTTACTCTAATTAGTTATCAACGCTTTCTTCATGTGCTAACTGCACTGACCAGCTGCGCTGCAGCGTTGGCAGATCTTTCATCGATCTTTATTGTCAAATAAGACAAGTACCCACTCTAAAGATCTAGTTGCATATTCCCTGATATTTAAGAGACCCTCTATCTTGATGAGGACAGTTCTCTGACTAATATGGTGGTTGTCGGGTCCCGGGATTTTCCAGGCCGAAGCTGGAAAGGTTCCAGCTTGCTGGTTTTAATATTGTCCTCCGAATAGGACTGTACCTAACTAGATGCTCGTAAACGGAGGCGGAGCGTCACGGCAAAACGACGATTGAAACATTTTTTTCATATCATATACTCTCGCTCGTCTTGAGGGCTCCTGTCGTTTACTTGTTTTTAATAAACAATATATGCATGATGCATAGGCAGGCCGCAGGTGCTACGAGTACTACATCTGTCAGCACTGAATTTCGTTAACCTTGGAATTCATACATATACAAGGAGAACGTCTGAGGGTACCTAACTGAGGTAAACAAGGAGCTAATCAGAATACATTTATTTATATAAGAAGCGAAACTTTCAAGAGTCGGAGAGAGGAGTGAACTCCCCGAGTGACGCAGAAGTTTTCAGACGCGTATCATACATACATATATTAAGAAGATAAACTCTATGTTTAGAAGCTTTTTGCATCACGGGCGAGAGTTGGATACTATAACTATTTCTTAGGTATCCATACAATGTATTGAATGTAACACTAAGAAAATTAATAATGGCTCTAAGAGGATAAGGAAACCGTTGTATGTCTATCATTAGTCATTCATTACCTTTTTTGGAGTGATATTTTATTACTATTATGCCAACCTTAAAAAGTGTTTATAATGATAACCTTATTCAGAAGAATGATGAATCTGGACTGAATTGTAGTATACTAACAGTTCAACTGCCGAAGAATCCTCACATCTAATTAGTAAGATTGGATGTGTTCTACAGGATTTCTTTCTTTTTGCTTTTTGGCCCCCTTTTTTTTTTTTGTTCTGTGGCTTGAGGCTTCTAGAACACACACAACCCAATAAATGCCAACAACCCCTGAAGAACTGATCATCATGTAGGTATGTATGTATGTGATGTGATGCCCTTTTTATGTTCTGCCGCTTGCAGATACTATCATATGTACTATCATATCATACTAGTTAACTAGGTACTCTAACTAGTTTCCACCTGCATGGAGGAAAAAAGCCACAAACCTTGTTCGAGCCGATTGACTCCGGTTTTTAAGAAGACCATATATACATAGGTAGAGTACATGTACCCATAGTATCTGCAGTCCCACACCGGCCGCGCGCCATCTCCCGCTCCGCACTTTAACTAGATATGATAACTAATCGATAAGTTAGCGGCGATAACATGTAGATAACTACGACGCGAGGAGGGGTCCTTGATGACGATATGCATGTAAGGAGGGGAGAAAGCGAAAGATGAGATGACCTAAGAGAGATACGTGATAATATGACTCTATTGGGCAAGTGAGTGCCTCAGGAGTTGAGTTCAGCAGTATGTAGTTAGTTAGTTATTATTATCAGCTGATGTTCTCTTCCAAGGATGAGAATATACACCGTTGCGATCTGGCCATGGGTCGTCGTCTTTAGTATCATTTGTATGTACATGAACCATACTGAAAGTTACCGAAAATACATACGAAAAACAACCTGTTTGTCATGTCCTTCATATGTACATCTACATGTATGATACTAACTTCTTCCCCTCAACCCAACACAAACAAACATTCTCTCTCTTCTTCTTCTTCTTCTCCAATATCCTCAACGCGCTGGTCGTTAACTTGTTTCTCTTGACCCACGGGATGGATAAGCCCCGAGACCTCTTCCAATCGTCCCTATACTTGATGTCCCCCTGATTTCTTTTTTTCTTTTTTCTTTTCTTATGTTCTCCATCTCCATCTCTAAACTATACCTTCATCCTCCTCTTCCTCTTCCTCTTCCTCTTCTCCCCCCCCCATTCTTACTCCTCCTCGTTTTCACTTCGTCTCCATCTTGCCTTCCTTCCTCTCCCCTGTTTCTTTCAGCAGGGTGTAGATGAACGGATGATGGTGCTGCGCCAGATGAAGGTGAAGAGGATGATGGCTGGTTGACTTCAGCAAACTTGTTCGATTCGTTCCAACGTGGTGGCAGGGTCCCATCGCTCATTCCAACGGTTATTATTATGTAGTCTTCTTCTTCTCCTTCGGCTTGTTTTTGCTTCTTGTCCTGATTCTTATCTACTAGATATCGCCTGGTGCGGCTGTCGGTTCGCTGTCTTCGGGCCCATGCGGTCAATCGTCGTCTTGACTACAAGCGAGAAGCGAAAGCTTGCTGTCAGCCTTTCCCCCCGCTGACCTAACTTCTAGTATTCGCCCTCCGCTCTCATCGTTTGATCGGTTGGTGTATCGTTCTCACTCCTTCAATTCCTCCGCATCCAACGGCTGTCCGTCAGGACCCAAAACCATCGTTGCCCATTGGCTTTTCCGACAACCGCCCTGGTTGAACCAAGGTTCCGCCCTCACAGACAGCACCAAACTCTTGGAGGTTAATCGTTTTGGAGCGGAGGGGGTTGATTTAACTCACTTGGTCTGGTTGGCTTGCCTCGGCGTGGGTGTTGGTCAACGAGAGATCTCGCTTTCCTTCTGTGCTGCTGGGATCTTGCCCAGAACACATCAGACCTGCGCTTTCCCGGATGAACGTAAACTTGCAGTGAACTTATTCCCAGACAATCAGTCTGATCGGCATGGCGTCTTCACAGCCCGATAGCGTGATTAATACCCCCGGAAGCGTGTCTCCAATAGCCCCCGTGTCCACCCCAGAACCACTCCCCCTGGAACAGCCACCGAAGCGGAAGAGTGGGAGGCGACTGTTACAGAGCCTGCAACGCATCTCCTCCAGCCCATCGCTCGTAAGACGGTCCAGATCTTGCTCGAATGGGTATCATCGAGACGGCAAGCCGTCCCTCTCCTGTGTCTCCTTGTCTTCCGCCGCCTATGGTCCATCATGTCTGGGAGAACCGGGTCCGCCCCAGCTCGTCGGGCGACTTCAGGAGCGGGCCTCCAGTCCCAACGAACCGCCATTATCGGCGGCGGCGACGGCGGGGGTAGGAGAGAACACTCGAATACGGGTCCTTGGCGCCCTTCCGAACGTGTCCCAGACGACCGTGCCGCTACCGGCCGAGCTACGACCGACATCTCGAATGGGACTGCCAGCCATGGAGAATGGCACCGGTCCAACAACCGTGACCACCGCCCCAGTGCCGAAACGGAAGGTCGATTTCTGGAAAGATATGCCTATTGAGATCAAGATGGAGATCTTCCGCAAACTCTCCCCCACAGAGATCGTCCGATGTTCGAGAGTGTCTAAAGAATGGTATCGGATGTGCTTCGACGGGCAATTGTGGTCATCCATTGACGCCACGGATTACTATAGTCAAATCTCTGGCGATGCACTCATCAAGATCATCACCTCCGGTGGCCCCTTCATCAGAGACCTGAATCTCCGAGGTTGTGTTCAATTGCTAGAGAAATGGGTGGCCGCTGCCGAGCGTCTCTCCGATGCATGTCGCAACATCGTGAGCTTCACTCTGGAAGGCTGTCGCGTCGATAAAACGGCTCTTCATTATTTTCTCCATCGGAATCCGCGCTTGGAATTCATCAACGTGTCAGGACTGTCCAGCGTCAGCAACTTGGCTATGAAGATCATTGCTCAGTCGTGTCCGTACCTTGAGACTTTAATTGTATCTTGGTGCTCCAACGTGGATACGAAGGGTCTGAGAAGGGTTGTCGAGTCGTGTCATCGGCTAAAAGAACTCCGCGCTGGAGAGATTCGTGGGTTTGACGACGAGGGCTTCATGGCGGAACTGTTCAAGAGGAATACACTGGAGAGACTGGTGGTGCATCGCACCGACATCACGGACCAGAGCTTGAAAGTTCTTATCCACGGCTTTGACCCTGAAGTAGATCTGCTGACAGATCGGCCAATTGTACCCCCGCGAAACTTGAAGCACCTGGACCTTCATCAATGCTCGGCGTTGACCGACGATGGCGTGTGCACCCTTGCACACAACCTACCGCTCCTGCAGGGTCTCCAACTCTCCCAATGCCCTGAGCTGACCGACGACTCGATCATTCCCGTCATTCAGACCACTCCCATGTTGACCCACCTTGACTTGGAAGAGCTCGAAAACCTCACGAACAACACGTTGGTCGAGCTTTCAAAGTCTCCATGTGTAGATACGTTGGAACATCTCAACGTCAGCTCTTGTGAAAACCTAGGCGACTCAGGAATGCTCCCAGTGCTGAGGAACTGCGCATCTCTGCTGACGGTGGTGATGGATAACACCCGCATTTCCGATCTTTGCCTTTCGGACGCGAGCAACCGAATCCGCAAACGTGGATATGATCATGGACTGCCCCGAGTTGGATTGAGGCTGGTCGTCTTCGATTGTGTCAATGTCACCTGGGCGGGAATCAAGGAGGTCCTGTCGAACAATGCCCACCCCCCTCGCGCTCTCAAGAATGCCACCCCTGTAGTAACAGCCAAGGCTCACAGTCCAGCAGACGCTTGCCGTCTGTCTCCCACCACCACTCCCTCCGTGACTTCCTCACCGATGCCACAACCCGCCAAGATGTTCCCCAAGGAGATTATCGAGCTCAAGTGTTTCTATGGCTGGCAGATGACCGTTGACGAACACACGAAGCGAGTATTACGGGGCGATCTCGCCGCCGCGGCTAGGCTTGACCGCAAGTGGGCGGAATATATGATGGCTACGGAGGAAGCTGGCGTTGGAGGTGCCGGGGCCAGGCGAAGGCGGCGTCGCGCGCGTGAGGCTGAAAGGTTGTACAATGATGATGAAGAGGATGGTGATGGTTCCGGGGGAGTTGGTCCCTTAGGGGGACGAAGACGACGAGCACGAAGTGGCGGCTGTATCGTGATGTGACGTCCCGTGCTCTGCCCATAGCATTGAACGCAGTTTCAAGCTCTTTAGCCTGTTCAACCTCATTGGATTGGGCAGTTTACCGAGACTGGAACCGAGGCTTAGAACCGTCGAAAAGTCCAACCCTGATAAAAACCGTCCCACTTGTTGGCGCTCGCGTGTCCGGCAGTTTTGTTTATCGGCTTCATCTGGACTACAACTGGATGCAGGCTTCCGTTGAGGAGAAAATGCGTCAGGGAGCAAATGTTATATTGCTGGTATGTGACAATGATTGAATGTCAATGGTGTTTTTTGGGGGGGTTTTTTTATAAGTGGGACCCACTTTTTTTTTATTTTTATTTTATTTTTTATAGATAAGGGATACTAATTGGGATATGTATCTCCAAAAATCCCTCCCCCATTTATTTCCTTTATGTTGATCAGGTCAATTTTGGGATCATCTCTTCATTTACAAATGTGAATATGTACTGGTCTTGGACAGCGTTCATGCAACTTGGTGGTGTTGTTTTGCAGAAAAATTTTTATAGTTGTACAGAACAAATTTCCCCGGGAGGCTGGCTCTGGCTTTGGCATTCTCATTATTTTCTTCAATGCTTTTGTTTTGATCCTCAGTCATGGGGACATCTCATTCTCTCTCATTATCATCTTCTCTGTTTATTAGAGCACAAGGTTGGCGGGGACCACTAAGCATTTTAGAGATCTATTATCATTTACTCCAATCCTTCTTGCTCCCCCCTTTTTCTCTTTTCCTTCGAATTCGAGTACTACACCTACATACGTTTGAATGAACCGATGAATACACCAATAAGTCAATTGTAATGAATCAATTACTCACCATTAGCGCTTGCAGATTTCCCATGTTTAACCTCGAGGTATGTCTTAAGTATTCATACATTCATAGAGCCATACTAGATTCCACAAATTCCATTACCATACTATCCCTGTTTTTAATTTTACTTTCATAAAGAAGTACCTAAATCCGTGAAGGCGAAATTCCCTTATCCTCTCTGCTTTTTTAAAAAGCCAAAGGATCCGGAAAGAGAATAAAGGTACATACATAAAAGAATGGATGTTGTGGGTATGGTTATAATTTGATCGTATGATGTGTAGAAATATAGGAACGTAACTAATGGGGTATATATATGCAAAGAGGATGAGATGGCACTATCATAGGCATCAATCGATTTCGTTAGGGATCTTTTTTTTTTGTTTTCCACTTTATTCCTCGAAGAATCCGCTTTCTTCGCTTTCTTCATCATTTTCTGCGCCATATCGACTGCCATGATGATGATGATGATCTCTGACGACAGCTTTTCGCGCCCGCTTCTGTTTGACCTCGTTCTTGGTCTGATTGTTCGTGGCTTTCGTCTTGGTTTTGCCGGAGATGCGGACCGTGCGGGTGCCGGCTGGGACGCTTGCTTGAGTGGTTTTTATACTTGCGTCAGGTAGCAGTTTTCCTTCGCGAAGCAACCCTAGAGTATTATTTGCCATGCTTTTTTCGACGGTGTACCACATGGATGGCTTTTCATTGTTGTTGTTGTTGTTGTTGTTGTTGTCGGACTCGTGGCCGTTCCCATGCGAGGGAGAACGGCGAGAGAAGGATGATGCTGCTCGCTTGGTGGAGGTCTGTTGCCTGAAGCTCGTGCGAAACTTGGCCTCGGGGTCATTTCCGTCGTGAGTATGACTTCGAAGGGGGGTTGAACGACAGGGCTTTTCATTGTCACAATCTAATTTATCATTCACGGCAGAGTCTTGTATTTTGTTAGGATATAAGGAGACGTATTTCTCTGTGAGCGGGAAGTTGATCGTGTAGCTGACATTTGTACGGGCTTCGTGGATTTGTTGAGAGAGCGTAGCTAAGCCTTCTGCGTTGGTGGCAGAGTCTGACTTGGCGATCTGACGTTCTTGTCGAAGGAGCCTTTTTAGCTCTTTGGTGGCTCTTTTCCTGTCTAGAAAGAGAAGAGTTAACTTATGCGCATTAGCCTCTCCACCCTTTTCTGAAATATATTTTCAACATCCATCATCGTCTAAATTCTCTTTTTTCTAACTTGCAATGGAGAACAAAAAAACATACCAAGAAATCTTACAAAGTGATATTTCTTGATCATATCCGACCGTTTCCGCTTGTCTATCTCTTCCATCAGATCCTTCTCGTAAGCTGTCAATGCCCGCTCCTGAACCGCTTTCGCATCCGCCGGTAAGTCGGCATGTTTGAGCACCCGTTTGACATCACGAATTCTCCTCTTTAGCTCATTGACAGACAGGCGGTCATTTCGGGCAGGATGGCCAACTTTCCTCTTTACGACGGATTCTTTGTCTCCAGGCTCTCCTGCAACATATTTCTTCGTCCTCCCATAGGGGTGATACCGATTGGAATTCTCTTCCTTAACCATGGCTTACTGAGAATGATAATATGATAGAAAGTTGAAAGGATCATCTCGGTGCCTTAGCGGTTCCACCCAGGCGGATCATCAGCCGGTCCGAAGGAAGCTCATAACTATGCCAAGCCCGTTTATTGGCGCGGATTATTACGCACCGTTGTCCATTTATCATCAGATCGGTTATACATATAATTTATATGATAATTCAAATGCATGACATGTTGGCATCATCCGATACTTGAGAATGCAAAATGTTGTCAAACAGGGCAGCGATAGCTCTGAGGGAAACGGCACTGCAAATTCACCTCACCTGAAGAACCTTTCATGATCTCCTTCCAGCTCTCCCATGGAGACCGCGATTCGCTGGTCCCCTTCGTCTACTTCGACGAACCAGCGCTTCCTCTCCGTCGATGTGACGGGGAAGTCATTCAAGCTTTGCAAAGTCGCCGCATTCGATGGCAAGAATGTAGATTACGAGGTGCTGTCAACTCACCTAAAAGTACCCGGATTTCGAGCATTTGATTGGTCGCGGTTCGATGAATCTTTGATCGCCGTGGGCCAGTCCTCCGGAGAAGCGACCATCCTGCGTATGGATGGCGATTCCGATGAGTCGATATCCTTTCCCATTCGAAACCAGCGGTGCTGCAATGCTGTCGCTTTTAGCTCACACGGCTTGCTGGCCGCCGGCCTGGACAAGGTCCGGAATGACTTTTGTCTCAATATATGGGACGTGAATCAGCGCCTGGCGACTAAAATCCCCGGGAGCATGGGCAGTGACAGACATGCGCTGGAGCCATTGAGGAAACTCGCCAGCTCCGAGCCCATAACCAGCATCAAATTCTTTAAAGATCAGCCCGATACCTTGGTGACTGGGGTTAAGGGACAATTCGTTCGTCTATATGATCTGAGAGGTAAAACAACTGTTTCTCGCCGTTATGATTTTGCTGAGACCTATCAATAGAGGGTCCCGGAAACCCGTCCCTTCAATTCTCTACTAGGTGTGTACATCACCTCGCCATTGACTGGTTAGATGAGAATTACATTGCGTCCTGCTCTACCTCAAATGAGGAAATTGTCTGTATCTGGGACCGCCGTGTTGGCTCGCGCTTCGCATCCACGTCCGTCCCTAGCACTGGTACCCCTGAAGTGAGCCACCACGCGGCGGCGTTAGAATTTAAAAATGTTCTCGATCCTAGGGCATCTATTTGGAGTCTCCGCTTCTCGAAGACTAAACGAGGGTGTCTGGGTGTTCTCTCCAACACCGGCCATTTCAAGGCGTATGATATCGCAAAAGAATACCTCTCGGAGGACCATCGCGCTTCTGTGGATGAGGCCCTTGGCCGGGGCTCCTCCCAGAATTATCCTGATCGAATCTATACGAAGTACGTGCGTGATATTCGGGGCCCATTCGATCACCGCACCCGAGGGTGTCCAGAGGTCGAACGGATAGTGGCTTTTGATTTTCTAAACATTAGTGCTTCAAATGAACCTAGTGCTATTGCTCTACTTGGGAATGGCAAAGTGGAGATTGTCACACTACAACCCCCTTGTCCTCCAGTTCGGCTATCATCCCAGAGCGTATTGGCCTGTGGAAGGCCCCATGGTAATTACGATTTTCGAACAAAAAGCCCTTTTCCTAGTGGCAATGTAGCGATAGCCAACGTAGTTAGAAGTATACGGGATCGCGCGCTGCCCAATTCTCTTCAGCGGGCAGGGTTGAAAGGCCGGCTAAATGGTTCCACTCGGGACGAAAACATCGACTGTCTCTCAAGTCGAGAAAACCGAGAACGCGTGCTCTCCTTTGAATCTTTGAGTCCAACCGTTAGGGCCGAGGATGCATTGACGTTGATGACTCTAAAGCGATTTCGCTGCAAAGAAGGTTACCTCTTCGACAGCGCTAGGAACAAGCAAATTTTAGCGGACGACCCTCTCTTGCAGGACTTCTGGGACTGGATAGGACGTGGGTGATCCTGACCAAAAATGACGAGATGGTTGAAGCTAATGATGCAGGTTCTCGAGATCGTTATTTGGACGACTCGATGATTATCAATGGGCTTGATATGAATTATCTTGGGGTGTATAGTGTTTGGAACAATGATCTAGGTATGCTCTTCGGTTTCTCTGTGCTGTAAGGAATAAACTTATGGACTCTCTAGGCCCAAGTTTCAAGAGCAGGATAGTCGATCCAATCGAGCACGAGGCCGTTGATATAAACGACACTATTAAGGAATTGGCTCAGCAGTTGGAGCTTCCTCAGGGCAAAGGATGTCAATCGAATTTTCCCGAACACCGTCGACTTTGTCTTTATATCTGTGGTGCAGCAGAACCCGCCAAAGACCTTGAGGACCTTGTCGAGAAACTTGTCTCACAACGCCAGCACACCAAAGCCGCCGCTCTCGCTGTGTTCCAAGATGAACCAAAACTTGCAAACCTGGCCCTAAGGAAAAATGAACCCACGCAAGCCCACAAGCTCTTAGCGATGGCCATTGCTGGGGCGGCAAATGGTGACCCCGATTCTGACTGGGAAGAAACATGTGCAGAAATTGCAAAGGAACTCACTGACCCATATGCACGCGCCATCCTGGCCCAAGTCAGCAAAGGCGACCGGAACTCTGTTCTTAGGGAAACCACACTGCCTCTCAAGTATCGAGTGGAGGTTGCCCTGCGCTGGCTTCCAGATGACGCGCTCACTTCATACCTAAAGGCAGTTACTATGGAGGCAGTCCATCAAGGTGACATTGAAGGAATCGTTCTCACTGGACTTGGCCATTCTGCCTTGGACCTATTCCAGTCCTACATTAACAAGTTCAACGACGTCCAAACACCCGTTTTGGCCATGAGTCACACAGTCCCACGCTTGATCGACGACGAGGCAAGCAAGGCTCGATTTCAGGCCTGGCGCGAAACCTATCGTTGGCACATGAATTCGTGGAAGCTTCAACTTGAACGGGCCAGGTTTGACGTTGGAAGCAGCAAGTTTGCCGTCACCCGGGATGGGCGAAGGCTTATATCGCCACCGCCACAACAGATCAGCTTGACTTGCAACTACTGTACGAGGCCACTAACGCAGTCCGACGCGTCAAACTCACCCCTTGCCGCCGGAGAAGTTGTGCATCTCACAACTGGGCATCCTCTTAACTCGGCCATGTTAGCGGGTACTCAGTGCCCGAAATGCGAGCGCCATATGCCCAGATGTGGTGTTTGCTCTTTATGGTTAGGCTCTCCTCATCCATTAGCAAGCGCTTCTATCCTTGCAAATCCTCTGCAGGAGAATCGGAAGCTTTCAGAAGACGAGGTGATGCGGCGCTTTGTTGTGTTTTGTATTCACTGCAATCATGGCTTCCATTCCAATCATGCGCGCAGTTGGTTTGCCAGGCACAAAGTCTGCCCCGTCACAGAATGTAGTTGTATTTGTGATAGATAGTCATGATGCTCTGTCAGTGCTATGTAGAGACAAATGTGCGCCATTTTGTGCATTTTTATTCCTCTCCGCGATATTACCGGAAACCGCCATTGTACCTACAGAAGATAGATATCATACAAGCCGGGCACAGGGAAGTAGCTTTTATCTCGATAGTATGATACTGTTAATGAATATATACACTTATTAGTCGCTCATAGTTGTCGTCGCCCATTTGTTTTTGTCATCCTGTAACCTGTTACCTTAGTACGCTCAAACAAAACACACTACTTATCCTGGCTATCCAGAGGATGCCGGTTTCGATGAGATAAATGAATTCAGGGGGGGACGAAGCCTCAGTAGCACCGATCGATGATGAAAAACTTGCCGGTCCTTTTCTTTACTTTTAGCAGGAGGTCCTGTTGTTCGAACATTTTCTATTACGATCCAAGTCAAGCTCCGATCATCAAACTGGGATTAGTACTTTACAGGGCATACACTGGGCCTGAATTATCGACGCTCTGGCTGCAGGTGATGTGGTCTCGAGGGTGACCGATATGTAAAAGTACTAGTTAATAATATGTGGTACATAGATAAATATAAAAAAGGAAAAGGTAAATGAAGCAAAAAAGCTCACACCACAGTACCCGTCGGCTTTCGCAAAGATGTGCTTGCCGACCTACATAGTAGGTCGGTACCACCAACTCCGACCTAGAGAAAAGGCATATTTCATGGGATTAAAAATCAACCACTGAACTTATTAACCTGCTTTATTTTTGAAATTGACCTCTATATCGTAATTGACCAATTTATGACTTAAAATTAATTAATTAGGGCTAGCGTTGGTGAAATTTTAAAGATTTAATAAGAAATTTAAATGCTACTCCGCACTTGCGGTGAGAACGGATGGGCATTATACTGGTAATCATAACTGATCGTGAAGCGCTCTATCGAGCCTCTACCGCGGCATCAGTTCTCCATGCCCGGATGAATGAAAGTTACAGAAGATGATACCTCCCCTTCCGCTTCCTTAGGCATGTACGTCCAAGCCAACTCGGCATTAAAAGTTTGGAGTCGACCGCAAAAGGGAGATGCTCAACCTTTGATTATCTTACATTTCGAATTCAGGGGCGATTCTCTGTTTCTCAGTGGCGCCATCTGTATCTTGCAGAGACGAGTAACGACCAAATCATTATGGTGAAATTTGTGCGTCGATATTGCCTAGCATCTGTGCGGCGTCGGGCCACGCGCCGATTTGATTTTATTCGCATGAGCGTCTCCCTGACAGGCTGGGGGATATGGGGGCAGATGCATTATTCCTAAACAAAAAGAAATACCAAGAATACTTCCACAACTGCGAAGATTGGACCATTGGTGAATCGTCGTTATACGATTTATATAGTAGTCAGAATCTCTTTCTCTCCAATTCTAAGATATTGTAATGTAAATTCCATTCATTACGATCTCTCAAAATGCCACCTCTAGCTCGCTGCCTCATTACTAGCAGATTTTATCAAAGATTCCAAAGTGGCCTCTCAGGCTCCTTTGGTGCTTTACCAGCAACAGCCACACGGTGGTTACATGTGAGATTGCCATCTACCGCCATTAGATATGCCGTGTCAGGATCCTGCCAGTGGTCCAAACAAGATTATGCTATATAGTGCACTGAGATTGATGGCCTCCATAGCTTGTGCTTTTTTTGGCTATGGCTGGTGGTAAAGTCTGTGTTCATCAACCCACTCCAGTCCTTGCCTCAGGTACGAGGTGTTGGTTTATTGTCGAGCGTAAGTAGGTACCTAAGGCAAGCAAGTACTTTGAATCCTTCAATATCACATTTACCTTTGTGGTAGCCATTACTTAGTTATGTGCCAGGTGTAAACTTTGTGGTAGCCATTACTTAGTTATGTGCCAGGTGTAAAGGAAAGTTGACAGCTTAAGGTATTGAGTGTCTACTTGCCAAGACGTCTAGCGCCGTCTCAGGTAGCATCTCCGCTAATACATAGTCGGACTTAGCGTCACTACTTTATTCTGCAATAAAAATCTCACCGGGTTTTGTTTACTCTTGTATGATACTCTAATAAGCGAAGAACTTTGGACGTGACAATTAATAGGTATGTACCCATTCCTTCGCGAAATTAATTAATTATACTCTCCAAGTATGATATTTACTTCCTCGGAAATAAATTGAGTCATTGACGAACGAAATTCTTTTTGGAAATCAGTAGGTATCGCGATCTGCGTCAATATGGCAGCTCGTGACCAGGATATTGAATTCACGCTTCGGCGTGTCTTTGGGAAACCAACTTTTCGGTGAGAATATATTCCCGTGAGGTGTTTGGACCCGAAAGATTAATCAAGTTCGAACGTGTAGCCCCCTCCAAAGAGAGGCTATTATAGCTGCTGTCGAAGGCCATGACATCTTCCTCCAAGCTGCAACGTCTTTTGGGAAGAGCTTATGTTTCCAGCTACCTGCTGTCGTTGGTCATGGTGGTATGCCATTCAAAGATATATCTTGATTGTCCCGTTGCAATTAGAGCTTCGGCTGATTCTGTACATAGTAACTATAGTTATATCTCCGCTCCTCGCATTGATGGTTAGTATTTTTGTTTTCCCCTTTGGGGGGGGGGGGGGTTCCTTATTCGGTACATTGCCTTACATTGGATGTCTTTAGGTAGACCAAGTCGCTGCACTTGAAGCAAAGGGAATACCAGTGGCGACAATCAACTCAACAACGCCCTCCTCGGAGAGAAGAGTTATCATAGAAGATCTACTTTCAGGTCATCCAAAAACCCGGCTTCTCTATGTCACACCCGAGTTCTGTCAGACTGAGGCCTTCCGACGAAATATAATGATACTTCACGCACAAAAATTGTTGAATCGCATCGCGATTGATGAGGCTCATTGCATCAGCGAATGGGGTCATGATTTTCGTCCTGCTTACAGGGAATTATCCTGGTTCAAGCGAACATTGACAACCCCTGCGGTTGCAATAACAGCCGTCACGGCGACGGCCACTCCCCGTGTCCGCAGGGACATCATCGGTATGCTTGGCTTGGATCCAAGTACTCTAAAGACATTCAATTCGCCATCGGCAAGACCGAATATTCACTACGAGGTTAGGTACCTCACAGCATTTGCCCAAAATCCGATCGAACTGGAACCTTCCCAGGTGTACGATATCCTTTCATGGCTCAAAGGTATCCAGAGTCGGCGTGTAGCGGGACTAAGCTCTAACTCCACCTCTGATTCGGGTGATAATCCCTTGAACACTTCGAGCCTTCCTCCGATATCTGGAATAATCTATGTTCCCCTTCGCTCGGTCAGCGAGAAACTCGCTTCGGCCTTATCGGCA
>NPHW01004543.1:4663-15438 GCA_002240705.1 Elaphomyces granulatus
AAGGGTGCCCTAGCACCAAAGAGGAACCACAACAACAAGGGACGGTCCAGACCGTCACACCGATTACGAAAGCGACGCGGAAAGGAAGCAAGCAAACAATCCAGATATACATGTAGTCAGATGGATGCGTAACATATTTCCACAACTGAATAGTGTTGAGGATGCCAAAAAATGGATTTCAATTGCTACTTCCACCTTGCCACCCCGCGACTTCGCAATTTGCCGGTTGGATGGCAATACGGTAATTGGGGGCATTAGCCTGAAAGCACGAGATAAAGTTACCAACCATGGAGTCATAGACTATGTTTTGAGACTCAAGTCCCCGAGTGCTGGTTTGAAGCCACAAAGAGGAAGATCTATAGTATATCTTTCATTCAGTAGGAAATAAGAAAAAAAATTTTTTTTCTTCTTAGGTAGGCCGTCCAATTCACGCCTCCTGATGTGACAATCTACCTACATGTACCTACTTTTTCTTTGACCCTCAGACCTCCTATGTACATTGGGGGGAACCAACTCATGCCTTTACTCCAGCCTTTTGAGAGCAACACATATAGAGAACTCCAAGGCCGTGGCGGCTTCATGGTTTCTACCGGTAACATCTTGCGAATATTAAGCGCATCACTTGTGAGTGACTTGAAGTCCTGGGACACTGGCCCGTCAAGAGAGCTCACGTATCCCTGGTACTTCTCATGAAATGACGTGGCCCTTAGCTTTGAACTGTCTATCATTGGGTTGCCGTTCTGTGGGTCTGGCTGGTGGATGGGTATGAGCTTGATGTGTGCGTAGTTGATCTCAAATCCCTCAAAAATCATGCCACATTGACGAGTTCCGAAAGCCTTCTTGAGAATTCTGGCGACAGTGTGCGCTGCGCCTACCAATTTGGCGTAAGGCTTTTTCTTGATGGAGAAGATATCACTGGAGAGGTGTTTCCGCGGCACCACAACTGTGAGGCCTGGCGTATTGGCAAATGGTGTGAGAAATGCAACGTGATGATCATCTTCCCATACCCGCCATTGTGGGAGTTCGCCTCTGACAATGCGAGCGAAGAGATTCTTGTCATCTGTGTCACCCCCAAAGTTATAGTCGAATGGTTCAGATATGCCGGAGACTTTTTGAATTTTGGAGCAAATTTCATATAGCCTGTTTCCATCCATCCTTGGTCCGTCCTGCGACGAGACATACCCAGGATATACTTCGTGAAACTCCTTCAAGTCGCTAGTGACTTGAATCCAGTCCTTGCTCAGGCCGCGCAATGGTAGTAACGACAAAGTTTTGCCCCCTTCCGTGACAAGTGCACAGCGTCCCACGCCATAATAGTTACCAAGAATCGATACCGTTGTTGAAATTTTGAACATCAACTCAACGAAATCAGCCAGGTGGAGTGAGAATAGATCAGTGGCAGGCTGCTTGAGGATTGCTAGGGTATGCCCTGCTGCAGCCGGACAGCGAGAAAGGCCGATCAGTAGTTGATCGTTATTGTAAATTATATGATGTGGAAGGACAAGAAATGTGTTTGTGGTTGGAGAAAGTGTAGGGTCACAGGACCATCTCCAAGCAGAGTAAAAAACTCGAGCTATGGACTCTACTACTGTGCTGCTCATTTATAATTTATCAGAACCAGGTGCACATCGCGATCGTCTCTGCAGGAAAATTACCTGATAATGGTCATTTTAGCAAGACCACGTATATATTAGACCGCGTATTAAAATAAAATTGTACTCTGGATCGTCAGCTCAGGCGAAGAGTATCATATCATAGTAAGAAGTTTCGACTCTATGTAGCACCAATTGGAAAGCGGTGACAGATATAATTTAGTGACCGGCAGAATTATGACTACATAAGTTAGACCGCCTTCTTAGACTAGTCTCTCTACATAGCTTTTTTTCGGGTCGAAAAATGTGCTAGTCTCCGGGACACTTTTCTATTGGCTCAAAAAAAGTTTCCTCACGTGATTTTCTACATGCCAGCGTTTTCTAGCCTCGGATCCCAGACCCTCCCTGGGCCCGGGCACTGCGACCTACGCCAAGGCTTCGCTAACGAGAAAACCCTAGCGCCCAACGGAGTTAGCTATTTTCAGCGCTGCAGCGGCTCTGAAATATCATCTCCTTCCATGATTTCGGTCATCGCGATTGCCGTATGCGTACTGTGCAGCATATACTAATATTCAGAAGATATATTTGTAATAGTACTATGATGCTCTTGCTCTTCATCATCCATCTCATCACCTTAGACCTATATCGCCTTACTGCCAGCAAAAAAGCAAGTGGTCTCAGGCCGAAATGGATTAAAGGGTCAATGTACATAATTTTTGAACCTGAGTTAACATTTCTTGTCATAAACTACATGCACTTTCAGGATTAATAACATGTATAATAATACGCGTCCTCATCTTCTGAGGTACAATGGGCTACGGTATACTCATAGAGCGTATTCTTTTCCCCTGAGCCTCGGAACGAGCTGGATATCACGAATATCATCGTGCTGCATGATCCAGCATAAGTACCGTTCAATCCCTACACCCCAACCCACCGTTTCCATCTCTTTCAATCTTCGCATGTCTATGTACCATGAGTACGCCTTGGCATCCACTTCATGACGAGAAAGCGATTCAATGACGTCTTCTGCAGTACGGTGACGGCACCCGCAACCAATGACCTCCCCCGGTCCGATAAGGAAGTCCGCACAGCAAGCTTTCGTGCGATTTCCATCACTATATGCTTGGTAGAATGGCACACTTTGGTGATCCATCTCAGTCAGCCAAAGAGCCCCTCCGAATTTCCTAATAAGCCTCAATTCCCCTTTTCGTGTCAACGACCTCCCCAGCTCCGGTTTTTCTGGAACAACGTAGCGCCACATCTCTTGGGTCATCTCCGGGAGATCCAGGGCTTCATCAAGGGAAATACGCGGAAAACCTCCACCCCGAAATCGCCATAGGCGTAGCACATCCTGAATGTGCGCTATCGTACCTGCGTAAGCGACAATCTCGTTTGAATGTTTTTTAAGAAGCGTCTCCGTCATTTGAATGATGAAGCGTTCGGCAGCCTCAATCCCGTTATCCAGTGTGCCGAGAAGCTCACATTCGAAATGGCAAAATTGGTTTACATGCGTGGCGTCCGCGTCCTCTCCTCTGCAGGACGTGCCAACATAGTATACTCCTTTCGGACCATTCTGTAGACGAAGGATGTATTCGAGGATAAATTGTTGGGAGTCGGCAAGATACGCATCTAATCCATCCAGTTTAATGGCGACAGGTTCCGAATCCGACCCAAGTCCCATGGGCGAACTAATGCTGTGGCTAGTAACAGGTACTATGGCATATTCGTATCCTAAGCCGTTATAGAAAATGTTAATCGCTTCGTGATACATGGTGCTTTGCATGCGGAACATGGTCGTATACCACGCGCTCTGTAGAGCATTCAATGTATGGCTCTCTGGGTGCTGCCAGGACTTGGGTACTTCGATCAATTTCCTTTGGTGAGTCAACTCACGTATCTTGGTCGCTAATTTAGTTAGTTCGTCCAAGTTCAAGGCTAAAGGTCCAAGCTGAGTTGTTAAGAAACCCTGGTATGTATCGCTGAAAGCTGCAGGTCCGCGGACAGGAATTTCTTTCCGTTGCTCTGGACTTGGCTCATGCACGGGAATCAGCTTGACATGCGCATAGTCTCCTTCGAACCCTTCAAAAAACATGCCGCACCGGCGTACCCCGAGCGCTTTTTTCATGGCTTGAGCAACACTGTAGACAGCCGTGAGAATATTTTCATAATCTTCATCATTCAAAAGCAGGACATCAGGTCCAATGTGTTTTCTTGGCACCACGACAGCACAACCTGGAGTCTGTCCAGTCGGCGTTAGAAAGGCAACATGTGTTTTGTTCTCCCAGATTCGCCACTGAAGGCGCTCTCCTCGAATCAAGCACGCGAAATGTTCTTTATCCGTTTGGTCATTGAATGGCTCTATTAAGCCAGTGACGGCTGCTATCTTTCTCTGTAAGGAGTCAAGCAAAGAGCGATCCATTTGAGGTCCGTTCTTAGAAGAAAGGTAACCGGGATATACAGCATAGTATTCCAACTCTTCGCGATAAATTGGGATACCAGTTGTCTTCAGACCAGGAAATGGTATGAGCAAAACAAAAGAATCGCCGCTGGTTACCAGTCCGCAGTGCTCAGCTGACACCGCGCCCCGAATCGCAACCGCGAGGCCTCGGACAGTCTTCAAGAAGGTGCGAAAGGATGATATGTCAAGAGACATGATGGGTGCACTTCCAGGAGTGGTGATAATAACCTGTCCAGGAGCAATCGGATATCTAGTAAATCCGGCAGAGACAGCTGCATCTTCGTAAAAAATGTGCTGAGGGAAAATAGGGATAGTGTTCTCAACAAGAGATACGTCAACCGGCTCAGAAGATGAGCACGTGGCAGTCCAGAATAAGCGCCCGCTTGAGTATATACATAATTTACCAGTAGACTCCAGTGCCACAACGCCACACGGGTTTCCACTTACACGACAGAAATCGTGGACCACCTCTGCCACGGCATCTTTGAGAGGCTTCGATGTTTCGAGAAGGGAAATTCTACCTGCAACCGTTTGGCGGAGTATGTCATCCCCGCTCCCACTGCTGAAGAGACGTTAGGAGCCGAATTCATTGCCAGCTCTTGTAGCATGGTAGACTTACCAGATAACCGCAAATCGGTCATTTGCATGCACCCATAACCGCCGTGTCGCCCAGTCTTCCCTTGGCCTTGCAGGTCATTCCGCCGGTAGATCCCGCTGCCGCTATTCTTCCACAAACATCGAGAGCAACGGCACCCACCGTCCCGGAATCTTGAGCTTGTGCTTGAAATGCTGACTGCGCCTCCCATTGGGATTTTCTAAACGGCGTTGTGAAACCCGGGTTCTCTGACATGCGCAGACCTGCAGTCTTGGCGAAATCATCCGCCGCCGGACCAAATATAAAGGAGTGTCGTCCCGACTCCATCACGGCCCGCGCCACTTTGACTGGGTTCCTCGCTCTAGTAACGCCTGCAACGGCGCCATACCACAAGTACCGTCTGCGATGGCTGCTTCTAGCTAAGCAATCATTAGCTGAGATACGGCACAAGTGCTCGGAATCAAACCTCATGAACACCATCTTCGTTGAGGGCGGCCCCTGTACCCGCGTTGAAGAAAGGGCAATCTTCCAAGGCAATAACCGCCGTTTCAACAACATCCAAGGCTGAAGCCCCGGCAAGAAGAGACGCACGAGCAATCTCTGTTATCTCGCCGAGCACCTGCTCAATCGCTTGCTGGTGGGGGAGGTTTGTCTCCCATGATTCCGTGGTGCCAGCGTGAAGAGCAAAGGTTGTCTCTGACAGGGCCGGAAGGACTCCTCTGTCATTCCCACTGTCCATATCTGCAGGCAGTTTCATTATGCAGTCTTTTGTAGATACCATTTGCAAGAGGGCAGAATAGTCACACAATGAGCCGATCGAACGATGTAAAGACAGCTGCTTGAGGTATTGCGTGACGAGACACGAATGAAACTCCAACAGAACAAGGTATCAGAAGACTATAAAATTATGGCTGACAGTTGAACAACGATGAGAGCAAAGCCAGTGACCGTGTTTCGGATGTTAGTGAAGAGAAGATGGAAGGAGAAGATACGGCGAGACATGTATACATTAGGCAAGAACGTTCTAATCGTGGTTTCCCCTTCTACAAGCGCTTTTTGAGCGCTTGTAAAAGGGGAACCGACTATTAAGGAAGGAGCGAGAAAGGAAAGAAGAGTGATTATCGTCAAAGTCGGCTTTTGACGGCAGAATTATAACTTGTTGCTAAAAGCGGTAAGGAAGACGGTGAGGTTTCCGTGGCAGAAAATATATGACGTCCTGATTCTCAAATCGACATCAGTGCGATCGGGCTATGTAATAAAGCCCTACGCGACCATCTACCTAATGCATGGCCTGTTTAGCTTATGTCCGGCATTATAGCAAAAGGCTTCTGAATCCCTTTCAGATGTCGAGATTGATGACCCCCCAATCTTCGATTTGTGCCTTTTTGAGTTTTGACTGCAGCCGCCGGAATTTAAAAGTTTGGATTCATTTGCTGCCAGCCGGGCAACACCTGGCGATCTCTGATTCTCTGTCCATGCATATTGAATGACATCCTCAGATGATCCTCTTGGTCATAATCGTCTCCATACTCTATAACATCCCTAACTTGAATGTATGCCGCACAATTCTCGTCCCAGAGTGGTCCAGTTGCTGTCTGAAGTTCTTTTTGCTTAAAGAACTCTGAAATAATGCCAAAACGGGGGAATTGCATTCTGAGAAATTTTAGGATCATATTAGGACCAGATTGAATGGCTTGTATGCTTCTGTAGGGATACTCTGATCAGACGATGATTGGAAGCAGCCTTGAGCGAGCGCCAATAATCAGATAATCGGTTCTAATCGATAGACGCGAGAATGGGGTTATCAAGAGTTTTCTTGAAAAGGTCGAGGATATAGAAAGGATGAGAACGGAAAGAGAGTCTAAGAACGGGCAATCAGGTATAACTAGGTGAATTTCGTGGGGTTAAATAGCTGAAAGTGTTCCAAGGTTACTCTTTCATTCACCATTAAAGGAAGGATTCGTATTAACGCAGGCCTCTCCGGGATTCAAGTGAGTACGAGAACAACTGCCGTGTTAGTTTGATGCTACACCATCCGTTCGTTGATCCAGATGAACTCAAAGTGGTTGATGGCACTCGATTTGACCCTTTTTCGGGCGCATTTCATTTCCGTCAGGAGTTTCATTCGCATCCACCTGGTTTCTACGATGATCCTATCGATCCCGAGGCCGAAAACGATGATACAGATAGCGACTATGATGATGTCGAGGAGGAGGGTGATAGGGATGACGAAGTGAGTAATGACGAGATGTATGCTCGCCGTGGACCATTGAATGATCTCAGTCGTATAGAGAACCCGTATAACCTAGGAGATCGAGACATCGACTGGCAGTATGATCGGACGCCACACGTCGGCCGCTATGATGTTGAAGACAAGTGGATTGACGAAATGAAGGCTCAATTTCCTGCTAATCAGGAGATCTAAGACAGTCTCAATCCTCTCAGCTGCTCAATGTCGACGGTGAGCAGGGACAGGCAAAACATATACCATTCTCCAGACCAGTTTGCGGTTGGAATCGATCCGGACGAACTGATGGCAAGCCGAGTCCTGTTTTACGGGCAGCCCCAACGGGAGTAGCTTCCTTGGGAATTTTTGTAGTGCCTTTCTGTTTCCTGTCCATAACCTTGCGAAGATCAGTTGCAACTGTTCGAAAGGTAATGGTTTCATCTTTCACTTCGTCGCCTTTATGTATCTCGTAAGTTATTGTCAGGTACCTAGGTAATATATTGGAAGGCCTTTCGAGCGCCTGCGCCCAGCCGTAGTTGGCTTGCCTGTATATAGCCGTGCCCTCAGGCACACCTCACTTCCTTCATAATATTGGTATGCCAGCCACCAGGCGGATATAACTCGAACATAGCCTAATAGGGGTTGGGCCCACAACAAGGGTTAGTGCGACTACAGCTCTCCGTACATAAAAGAACACACAGAAAACACTGCACACAGCAGACCAGAATACACAACGTTTAACTCCACCATCAATTGATGAGTCGCTATATGAGTTATCTGACAGTTATTCTCTGTGCCATGTTCATTCCATTTTCCCAGTTGTCGACCCATTTGTCGAAGTCTTTTATGTCACGGCCTGGCGCTGACTACATACATAGTCTTCTGCCATTGTGCTCGGTTGCATACAATGATGGGATGTAACATTCGTTTGCATTTAGGTATTGGATAGTTACGGCTCGTTCACGAGCGGAGTGCTCTTAGAATATTTTGTCTATGACGATCGGTGACACCTCTTTTTCTTTTGGCTTCCGGTGGGTGGATTGGAGACATACTTTTTTATGTTGCCTGCATCGGATTGTACTTACGTTTGGATTTTCGGCCATGTCTTATGAACGCATCGACTTCCCAGCTTTGCTGAGAGTCGATTCTCTTGTGAGTCTTGCCATTTCGTCCCGTCGTACATAGCTATTTTGCCTCAAACTTGCAAGCAAGACGGGCTCATAACTTTCCAGTCCATATTCAATCCAGCTGCAGCATATTGTTGTCAAATTGTTGAGTGGCTGCACCGTCTTTATGCCATAGTGAGACAATATTGTGACAAGTCGTAGCCCCACACGACGAGAGGCTGAGGCCGGAACTACAGCTGCAGCCTTACGTTGGGGGCAACAGGATATATTGCAACACCACCTAGTCCACTTCGTGGACTCAGTCCACGTCACATTCATGCTCCAGTGGTTACCTCAATTGTCCTCATTTTCCCCGCCCAAGACAACGAGTTTCAAACGGGAGTTGAAACACGTGAATGAAGCCTCAGTGAAGGAGCCTCCGCCCCAGTCAAGCATTGCAATGGAGGGACACCGCTAAAAAGGAAAGGCCCAGCGGAAAAGAATGGAGATGCCGGCTGGCCGAGGGAAAAAACGTGGCTGCCGGAGGGATCCAACGGCTAAAGGGTAATTAGTTCGTCGGCATTGAGCTCTCGATCATTCGCATCTAGCCTCGGAAGCCCGTAGTCCAGGTGGAAGCGCCCTGGATGCTTACAAGGGCGACACGTGGACCCAGCTGCGCAGATACCTAGGTACGTCACCGCAGCACGGTATCAAGCGAAGAACAAACGTCTGACTGCCTGATCCCCATCCTCCCCCTACCAATCTGGCATTCGTGAAGATGGCGGACCATTTAAACAAGTAACGCTTGCCGGCCTAACCCCCTCACAGCTTGGAACATGCTCCCCTTTACCAAGAACCTCGAGCAACAATGCCTCCAAACACCTACATGGGGGTATGTACGTCTATCATGGCACCTCCGAGCATCTTAACCAACCCCATTTTATCGAAGCCCTGGCTAGTTGGTCCTTTAAGATTACACAAGGAAGTTTTCCATTGCGTGCCTTTTATTGGGCCATCTTCGAGGCGGATGTTGTACGCCTCATCAGGATGTCAAGTGTACCAGAGGCGGAGAAGTCATTCTCCCGACAAGTCGACAGCAATCTGCATAGGCGTCCACAACCTCTTGATTTGATTCCGATTCTTGCAAGATGCTAAAGTCATTGCGCTCTACAACCGTTGTTGTCGCTGTTTTGGGAGCGGCCATAGGCAGCTCCATCATTGTGCTTGGCCAAGCTGTTGAGGCAAATATCCAAAAAGAAACAGAAACGGAAAAAATGATGGAATTGAATCGCCACCATACGGAAATAGAAAAGATCTACGAAACAGGCTTGTAAGTTAACCTTAGAATACATAATAATTTTTACGGATTTTACCTAACGCTTAGTCTCGTAGCAAGGAACTTTCAGAAGGAATTGCAAAGGCAGTCAGAACTCCCATGGGCAGGGTCCATGAATCCCAGGGCCTAAAACGCTGGACGGTACAAACTCGGCCAAAAGACCGCGATGGTCGATTGCGTTGGTGAGCTAAATTGACAGCAAAAAAGGGGCGACTATTACCCGCCGTCTCTGGAAGTGATGAAGTCGACACATAGTGATATACTGCATTCGGAGGAAGATATCGTATTGATGAGCAGCAGGAGACGGGAGGTGTACTGCAGTGATGGATAAACAAAACGGAGGCCCCGTTTCGTTTCGATTCAGTGAAATGGGCGGGACCAGAATAATTACGGACGTTGGATCACCACCCCCCCGTGAAGGGTAATATAAATTCCATACAAAATGGAATCTTACTGAGATCAGACATACACCAAATGTTCGATAATTTTGCCGTGGCTATAAACCCGGACGTATGTGTGCCTTGTATTTTCTACAAAGACGCAATGGCTGATAATGGCTCCAGGACGGCTACAAAGTCGTGTTTTTCACCCCAGATGCCTATAATCTTTCTGGAAGCTATCATACATCGACCCAGCCCTCCTGAGCCATCCCGAGAAACCTGTTCCTTCACACTTCTCGCAGCTAACATGACTATAGTACAGGTTTTAATTAATTACGTCCATCCACCGGTGTCTCTCCATAACAACGTCACAGGAGCGGTGACTGCACAAGTTCTGGCTGCCTGGCAGCAGCCGCCTATATTAATAGGGAGAAAGTCCTATCCTCGTCCCTACTACAATGACCAACATTTTTTCCCGGCATCAGACAACTTGATGGAGGTCCCCATAAGTGGGCAAAGCTCGCCATTCTCGCCACGACGAACGATGTGGCAGGTATCAAGGAATCCATCGTCAGAGATCAACGACAGGAAAGGTACACTGATGATTCCCCGGGCCACGGTGTGGTGTCCGTATTCTTTCAAATGGATTCAATTTCCTGTTCAACTTGCATACCCGTCTATGATATACCCGGATATACCCGTATCTTAGCATAGGTCTGGATATAATAGACGAAAAATCCTACTAAAAAAACCTTGCTTGAAGAAAACTACGATGACACCCTATCACGCGGATATATGCAATAACCCAACTGTCGGCTCTCGCAAGCCCATACACCAAAAAAAACATCATCCCTTGATTGGCAATTAATTGGCTAATTGGGGCTTTAAAATTGATTGATTGATTGAACTATCAATCAAATACCATGATTTCTGGGCACACAGTCAATGGCATCACTACATCTTGTTAAAAAAAAAAAAATCGCAAATCCAGTCTCCCAGTTCGGCGTATTTTACCTAAACATCCATGGATCAGTCACTGACAATCAGGCAATATCTGTTAAACGGAATTACTCCAACA
>NPHW01004551.1:0-10414 GCA_002240705.1 Elaphomyces granulatus
TAAATTTCCGACACCATAGTACATACCTTCCACTGCTTGCCATATACCGTAAATTTATGGCACTGATGGTCTATGGTGAGCGCAGCATGAAAGAGCCTCCATCTACTGCTTGCGTTGTTGTCGGAGCTTCGCCGCGGAGCAGCAACACAAAATCAATAACGTTTGGAGCCAGCATTCGCACCCAAAACGAAGGCAGCCAACTCAAGAGGGCGTACAACGTAGAACACATCGAGTCAGGGGGTACCGCCAATAGGCATGCCTAATTTGTAGGCAAAAAAGCGCAAGCCGTCTAGCAGAGCACTCAGCTGCGAGGAATATCAAGATAATGACATGGGCATCAAAAAACAAATAATAATCTTGTTGAACGCTATCTCCAGGCCGCAGATGCTCAAGACCCAGAAGAATCCTGCGCTCTCTTGTTATTTAGACGATCTTCCTTCCAATGCCTTTGTCGCACAGTTAGTATTGGTATCAACCTTGGAAGGATACAATACGGTGCCTCAGGCTGGGGCAGTGACGGAGATTCATCTGCGGCCTCATAGCCTGGGGCTCGAACAAAAAAGATATTGCATTTTCCGTACCGAATAACAATGATTCCTTTTCTGGGGGGCATATGTGCCTATATTCCAGCGCACAACGCCCGGCACGTGTAATTTATTTCCAGATCTTTATGATCGGAATCTCCTATGTAGAAACCGATAAATGAGAGTTTGATTTTCTAACACCACTTTTTCCTATGTATGTAGTTTCTGTTGGGCCCCCGAGACAAACCTGAGATGCCCTCAAATCCGTGCTGTGCCAGCTACGAGGCATGCGATACTCTCCGAGTCAGTAACACACTTTATCCCACACCAATTCTGTAAATCTAACTGCCTTATAATTAGTGACCGTCTATTCTCTTTACCGGAGTATGGCCCCCGACACCGTTGACAGGCAAAATCTTTGTATCGAAGAGAAGATATTCGACTTGCTCGTCTAGTTGAAGCTAGCCGCCACCTTACTAGTATCGCGTGTAATTATTGTCGTCTCTCCAATCGTCTGTGTGGCATCTTCGCTTTCGCATCGGTGTTCTTCATGTCTTGCTCGAAATCAAGGTTGTTCTCAATTAAGGTTGTTGATATGCAGCGGGATGGAAAGTGAAAAATAAAGAGAAGGCCAGATACTTATATCCAGTGAGAAAGGACTGCATATGGAACAGTGTTCATGGATATAGTTGATACTGCCGCGGGCAATAATGTAATCACCTCGAATCATGGAGAGCATGCCCTGTTGCGGTTCCAAGCTTCTGTTTTGGCCTATAGAAGCCTACTAGGCTCGCGTCACCCTCAGGTTGAGATCTATCGTAACACCTGGGAATTTGGGTTAACTTAACATGAAGTCTAATTGTGTGGTCACTGGTTAATTTATCACTAAATAGTTGATTCCGATCTTCAGTCAAGGTGGATCTCCGGATCTGTTTATTCTCCTTGGAATCATCCTCCCAGTAGCTACATCACTGACCAATTTAATATCTATACACCCCTATCGCGAGCAACTGGGAAATATATCTCCGACTATGGATCTACGGTTGGCCAAGTCGAATGGTATGGTATAATATGATGAGCGACAATTCACTTACTACTAGGGAGCATTTCCTGGTAATAGCTTCAGGATGCAGTTTGCACTTGCGTAACGTCAGCTAAACGCCTTTTAGCCTGTACGACCAGTCGATGTCGCTTCTGACGAATGTCGTCATTCATGAACGAGTCAAGCAGCACGACGAGTACAGCCTCCACAGCACATGTCACCACTATCATATATGTAGCAGGGACGTCACAAGATTTGCTGTTAGGCGGACGTCGAAACTTGAAGACATCTGAGAAGCGTAAAGTGACAAGTCCAAGGCGCTCCATCGACCGTTCTGGTAGTCTGGGGTGACAGATTCAGAGTTATTTCGTGAGTCTTTGCTGGGAACCCGGAAGACTCCCGACTTTCAGGTGTCTGCAGTCCTGGCCTTTGCTAGCATTATCTATGACTAGTAGGACCGGGACTTTACTGCTTATATTGCAATGCGGCGGAAGTCCATAGGTCAGTACTCTATCTAAAAAAGCGACTTATATGTAAGCCTTAACATCAACTTAAAAGAGATCATTGCGGCTACCTTATCTCAGTCTGAGGGTCTAATGGTGAGGGGGCTACCTATTGAGTCGATGATCGGATTGGCAGAATGTCCCGAGGCTATCCTGATACATAGCTTCTTTATTTGGAACCCGGTCTTGTGTTCTTCCTTCTTCCACTTGATATCGTGAATAAGCGGTCAATGGCAGCAGAATTCGGTTAGGCGGTTGGTGGTGGCAGAACTGGGTTCTTCGGCTTCAAGCTGTGGCTAATAAGACATCTATTGAACCTACTCCAGTTGTTAATAAATCCCCTGGTGGCTCCAGTCATTTTTTTTATCTCCACAATCACAAGCACCTGTTGTGATTTCCAGCAATAAGGTCTTTTACGCCGAAGAAACGAGGTGTGATAATGCTGCTGAAAGATCAAGAGGCAACGATTTTTTTGCATCAAACCTACATCAGCCTCAAGGTGCCATAAAAGGCGCAGCTACGGACCACGGTTGAAACGCCTGAATTATCAAAAACCAAACGTAATGAAATGGATGACCTAGGCTCCTCTACATCGGTTGCTATGATATGCTGGTAAACATCTAGTGCCTATGCCTCAAGGCCCGGTGCAATGGGATGCTCTTCTCTCTCTAAATTGTCATGTAACTATAGTGGATATTCAGTAATACCACTAAATAGAATACTCTTATCCAGAGGCGAAAGAAGGCCAAAAGCAATTGAGAACTTCTCTAAAGCGCAGCAACGTAGAAAGATTCTGTTCAGAGTTACTTTGTAAGAAATACCAAGAAAATTAAGTCAAATGTTTGAATGGTAACTCAAATTGAGACAAACCAAATCTACCTTGTTTGATTTGATGAGTTTGATGGACAGTTCCGTCATGGCTTCTGCTCACTCTGCGCTATTTTTGAGCCGGTATGCTGTTAGATCGACTCCGTTCACAAAGAGTCCTTTGGAAGATAGCATCTTTGATTTTTACATATCCTCATCACACTTCTCATAATCGGTGTACGGGGACTGGGCGGGGTTGCCAAAAGTGCGTCATCAGACAAGCAGCAGTCCTCGTGTGACTTCTATTCTATCGCATCTCTCTTTTTTGAGTCTTCAAGTTCCTGCGCCTCCGCGCCATACCCTCGATCTTCTTCTGGGACAGAAATATGTAGTGCCGCCGCATCCAGTATGGCGGAGGTATCCAGCGCAATTAAGGCGACAAACGGACATGCTCGCAGTCCGACCATTTCTCGACGCCCAACTACGCCCGCTCTCCCAGGATCTTCTAGTAGCAACAGCACCGCGAAAGTCGTCTTACAGCCGTCGTCGCAAAATCCTCCTGTGGGTACGTTCAGTTTACGTGGTGCCTATGATTGATTTCTGTCCAACCGCAGAGACTCGGCCACTGACTTGTCTGAAACCCATTCCTTTTCAGCTTCAGCTTCAGCACCGAATGTTACCACCGCTTATAATGACCGAGATGATGCGACCACGCCTGCCGGAGACCTTCCAGCCGTCAGTGCTAGTACGCTGGAGGTGAAAACTACCCCGGTTGCGACAAACCCAGCAGAGTCCTCTGCTGGAGCTCAGAGCCCGATCGATCCTTTGTCGCAGGTTAGTTAGGAATTCAAAATTGGTTTCTTTTCTTCCTTTCCTAATTATCCTTTTTTTTTTCGAACTTTATTTTCATATGTGTAACACCCGATAAGCGTCTTGGTTGATGTCCGTTGGGATTACCTTAGCACATCCTTAAGCGCACCCAGACGGAGAAGCCGACCACCCTAAAGCTGCGAGGACCAGTGCCTCACGGACCAGATCCTGGAGGAACAGACGGAGCTTCGAAGCCGAGCCAGGTGGAACCAGGCCCTGTACGAGGAGAGACGGTTGTCATCCAGAAGGCTTCAAAAGACAAGAGGTCAGTCCACGGAATGAGGATTGGCAATATTATTTGCTGGCCGCATGGTGACAAAGAACCTAATGTCTTGCACTGCGCGTAGGAAAGGGGTGTCCTTCCTCAGTCGGTTCATCGGCAGTAACAAAAAGAAGGAACATTTCTCTGATTATAATGACAATTATTCTGAATTGGACGAGAATCGCGCTCCTGAGATGGACGCCGAAGTCTTTGCGCAGCCGATAGGCTTCATCCCTCGGTTTCCCCCGCCGCCCAAGTATGTGAAAGTCAAAGCACATTACAAAAAGCAGAAGGGTTTTGATCGAGTATTCTTAGCCCAGGAACTGCGAGTGAATGAAAGTTCGTCGGCTGCGAAGGAGAATACTGCAATCGACAGTGACAAGGCTGTCTGGGCTTTAGAATTTTCTAAGGATGGAAAATATTTGGCTGCCGCCGGCCAGGATAGAATAGTTCGGGTCTGGATTGTAATCACAAGCTCGGAGGACAGGGAAGCTCATGAGCTCGAAGAAGATGAGGCTAAAGGCCAACCCGATGGCTTGCGTCTAACCGCGCCGGTATTCAAGTCGAAGCCCATCCGCGAATACGAAGGGCATACGGGCAGCGTGTTAGACCTGAGTTGGAGTAAGGTATAATGAGAAGTCCATACTCTCTTGTCGACGGACGAATCACTGACGTCACCCAGAACAACTTTCTTCTCTCTTCATCAATGGATAGAACGGTTCGCTTGTGGCATGTCATCAGGCCTGAATGTCTCTGTTGTTTCAAACACAGTGACTTTGTGACCTCGATCCAGTTTCATCCACGAGATGACCGCTTCTTTCTCGCCGGATCTCTGGACTCTAAATTAAGGCTCTGGAGTATTCCCGACAAGAATGTGGCCTTTTGGGCCAACCTTCCCGATATGATTACTGCCGTCGCGTTCACTCCCGACGGAAGGCATGTGATTGCTGGCTGTTTAAATGGTCTATGCGTCATTTACGAGACCAACGGCCTCAAAGTTACCGCACAGATTCACGTACGCTCTGCTCGCGGACGCAATGCAAAAGGAAGCAAAATCACGGGCATCGACGCGATTGTCCAGCCTCCTGACGATCCAAACGGCGACGTGAAGCTGTTGATCACCAGCAATGATTCGAGAATCCGGCTTTACAATTTTAAGGACCGGGCCCTAGAAGCCAAATTCCGTGGGAATGAGAATTCCACTAGCCAGATCCGCGCATCCTTTAGCGACGACGGAAAGCATGTTATATGCGGCAGCGAAGATCGCCGAGTATATGTTTGGCCAACGTCGCCCGGCGACAGGGATTCAGATAAGCGAGCTGTCGAAGTCCTCGAAACCCGCACTGCAGTCGTGACAAGTGTGATCATGGCTCCTACGAAGACAAGACAGCTTCTCGGCTATTCAGGGGACCCGCTGTATGATCTATGCAACCCACCTCGGATTACCTTGGTGAGCCAGGCAGCATATGTTAAAGATTCCAAGCCAGATGGTAGGCAAGGAGAAGGAAACGATCGTGCAACCCCGACAATGGACAAGTCCCAACCACCCCCCGTACAACAGTCACCGGCCTACCTTGCCAGATCTACGCATCCGGATGGAAATATCCTCATCGTTGCCGACTACTCGGGAAACATCAAGGTGTTCCGCCAGGACTGCGCGCATCAAAAACGCCCAAGTGAATTTTGGGATTCAAACCTGAATTTTTCCAGGAGACTGTTAGGCCGTTCAAATTCGGCTCGTCAGAGCATTGCGTCCTCGGTAGGAAGGGACTCCTTTAACAAAACTCCCTCGGAGCGAATCCTGGCCTGGCGGAGTTCTATTGTCGGTACCGAAATTTCCAGCATTGACAGCCGTGGCATGAGGACGCGGAGCACATCGCCTGGAAAATCTTTTGGTCGTCTGTCGCGCTACTCTAGTCCTGTGCAAAGTGCTGTTGTACCGAAAACAGAGTCGGGCTATGAATCTCCTTGTTCACGGTCTCCTTCGGTTCGCCAATCTTCCATCGACAGCACACCGTCTAAAGCGAACAAGTCGAAACAACAAGCTACTACCGCAGAACCCCGGTCCCAAACTTCCCCGGTGATACTAGCCGACCCGGAGAATACTTCTGGATGGATGAGCAATGGTCAAAACTACACGTTCTGGACCAAAGCCGCTCACACGGCGAGATCCGCAAACACCCAGGCGCTACTTGAACCAAGCCATGCTGATCCTTCACGGCGGAAATCAAGTGTGCCAAGCGCTTTAAGTAGCGACATCAGTTCTGCAAGCGCCGAAGAAGATGAAGTCCTTCGATGCGACCGCTGTAGGAGCACCAACTTTAGAGCCACAAAGGCAAAAGGAAAGCAACGACTGATATGCGGCAACTGTAACACGCCGGTCCGGTGATAATACTAACACCATCGTTAAAATGGCACGATCCGAGCGACGGGCATAGTGTCCCTTGACGACTGGTTGATTGTGAATACTGTTCGATATATTTCCAATTGGTTGGATAGTACAAGGTTGACATGAGTTATGATCTGAAGAGTATATTTGAAAGTTATGATAATGACATCCGTATGACTATGCATGTACTTATTGTTATTCATCAACGGTTGTAATTTTAATGTATCCCACGCTATAATGGAAATCCAAAGTCTCAGTCCTGCCTTTTCATAAAGAGCAAAAAAAGGCAATAACTATGTAGACAAAATGGGAGCAACGGATATGTAATCCAATGCCAAGCCCGCAGCCGGAGGATTTTTCACGGCCCACAAGAACTCGAAGAGCTTTTGAAAGACTATTATAAATTCTCGATTTCATGCCTCACGCCTGCTCGCAGCCTAGGTAATTATTTTTACACATGCCTAGTAGTACTCGCAATTGTCGCAGCAAAGTTTCCCTTACACTAATCAACCTATATTCGACCGTGGCTACAGATTAAATAATTGAGAACGAACGGTCAAGAATATGCCGTACTTACAAACATCTCAAGCATTTCTGGAACAATCCTCCTTGCTTCTAGAGGCATATCCTGAGTCTGTATGTGCTCCAGAGTCGACAGCTTTTCCTCTAGTCCTAGCAATGATTCTTGTTCTTGACTCTTGGATATTCACGTTGCAGTGCTTTAATGTCTGACCATGCCTCTTCTCTCCATTAATAGACTCGAATAACGACCCGGTACAGTTATCCATCTCGTCTTCGGCTGTCAAAATCCTGCTCCCAAAAGCCCCGCAAGGCGGCAGATACATCCGACAATGTCGGGTCGACAACTACCCCAATTGCAACCCTCACCTTGAAGACGTATAATCCGTCCACGGGCATCTGTCTCAAGTATCGAACACACAAGGCTGCAGAAATTGGCCGCTTGATTTCTGGTTTGGGCAAATTGGCAAGTGGTGCGAAAACATCCGACCCAGGGACGACTGTAGCTCCGAGTGGTGGCACAGCCGCACCAGCAGGCGAAATCGATATAGCGGATGCTCCTACTGCCGTAAGTGAAAGTGGCTCTGCTGCCATATCTACAGCTGCGGCTACAGCTACGGCTACGGCTACGGCTACGGGGCCTCCAGAAGTTGGGAAAGCGGAAGCGGGAGGGAAAGCAGGCAAATCGAAGAAGAAAGGTGGGAAAGGCAAACGGTGAGAGATAAGTTGTGGTCTGGACCTAAACTCGACCTCTACCGTCGCCTGGACGAGGGCTGAGACTTGTTGGTGACGGGCCCGTCTCCAACAAATCCGCATCTCAGAACGCCGATACCTCATCGATACCTCGACATTATTGCATCTGTATTTACCTCCGGTTACGGCCATTGCAAGTGACATGACTGCCACTGGGAGGCACAGATAAGTGGTCGTTACGTTTGACACACAGATCATTATGAAAGGGGGGAATTGACGGCAATGCCAATGACAGGGATAAATTCTTTGGAGAGAGCATCGATATATTCCCAGACGGGAGCCCGTGATATCATGAATTTATTTCTATAGACAGCGATCATGCCACATTCACTTGTACATACATATCTCTTTGGCGTCCCTACAGAGCTGCTCCGTTTGTAAGAGCATCTTCCCAAAGGTCTAAGCTCGGAAACAAAGAAGGGATTTCTGGGGGTCTATGCATATTATCTCGAATTTAAAGGTTAAGCGCGTGACGTCTTCACTCCGTTTTTGTAGAGATTCTGATAGTAAAAAGTTCCAGGGCAAAATATCTCAAAATAGACATCCATTTATGTATGTATGAAGTTTTAGGTCGCACGCTATGCATGATGAATGTGTGGCAGTGAAGTTGCCTCTGAATCCGCCACCCAATTTCATTAAGTTATGTAGCTTCAAACGGCCATTCCACGCAGCGACACCATGGCCAATATCTCCATCACTAACTCGTTGTACAGTACAATTACAGCGGAAGATATATAAGCTATATATAAGCTTGGAACTCGGGCTTTGTCAGGACTCAATACGATTACGGCGTGTGTATAGTGTAAAGTATACGAGGCCAACAATCCATAGACCTAAGAGCAAGGTACTTACGCATGGTTAAAACTCGGAGTATGTTCAGACTCAAGGCCTCTAGGTAACTATGCGTCCCTCCTCTTCTTGCTTCTTCAACAGCCTTCAAGCGGTCTACATAACTACCTCCCTGGGCTTCCTCCACTGTTAAGCCGCCAGTAGGCGAGCCCAATACCAAGCTTCCCACCTCAGTATGTACCATCCATGAATTATTATTAGGTATGATAGCTTCAATCCCATCTCTACCTTCTGCACAGCTTTGAACTCACCTGGCCCTACAATAGTTTTGTTTTTGTACATACCACAGGATGCATCGCCTTCTGCTTTTCTGGCTCCCGTTCTGGCGTTCTGAGCAACTCAGTCTACATAGGTCAATGCCATGCTTTTTCAATCCACTCTTTCTCAGGACTCGATCGAAGATTTGACTACCGTCCGTTGCTAACCATGTCATGGCTCTACTTATCCGTCTACACTCTTCTACAAAAAAGTTGGTATCTAACTACAAACCTCCCGAAAAGTGATTTCTGTCGGAGTATTTACCTTGTTCTGTTTCCGCTCCAAACTTTTCTCAGAGAGAAGCCAACCACTGCTCTTCGTACTCTTAGAATTTCAATTTTCAGCTCGAGAGTGTTGAGTACTTGCGAAGCGACGGCAGCCCACATGTATATGTTAAAATCGATAGATGGGTTATCGCTTTATCGTCAACATACCTACATATTCTATGTAGTTCACTCAACACTCTAAGTGGGCGAAGTTTGGAGCCGTGTTCCAGATCAGGTGGCCAATAGCGATTCAAGACTCTCACACGAGTCACACCTTCAGGCTATGATAGGTAGTTAACTACACACCACCATGCCAATTCAAGTTGGTATGAATACACGTATGCAGTACCAATAAGCATCAGGCTTCAGACTGCAATGGTGGCTGAGCCTGACAGCCTCTTGAGATTTCTGTAAAACGGCTTGTCCTTGTGATTTCCTCCTAGAAGCTACAAGCGTCTGATTCATGAGATATAAGCAATAAAGAACATTGAAAGCAGAAAATACCCAAGAACATGGCACTAGAAGTCTTGTACCCGCCGAAAGCTACTGATGCTGAGCATATCCATGTGGAGTAGGTTCCCTTGGACGTTTTTGCCCTTTCAATAACGTGCTATCATAGAGCTGACATCTTCGATCTAGTATTGTAGCTGTCCATGGGCTTAACGGAGATGCAAAGCGAACTTGGACCCACCGCAAGACAAATGCCCTCTGGCTCCAGGACTTCCTCCCTCGAGATGTCAAGAATATTCGAGTGATGTCGTTTGGATACAATGCAAGCGCGGCTTTTGGGGGCACAACTGCGACTATCGCCGATCATGCCAAGGCCTTACTCGGCTGCCTGGTTGACAAACGGGAGGAGGACGATGTAGGTTCATGGAGAGTACACTCTACGAGACGTATGGCTGATGTTGACGTTCCAGGAAAAGGCCAGGCCAATCATATTTGTGGGCCATTCTTTAGGTGGAATTGTAATCAAACAGGTTAGTGCTCCAGATCATACAAAGGCTGTTAGGTCTCACGGGCTTCTAGGCGCTATTTCAAGCAAAGATAGAGCCACAGTATCAAACGATCAGCGACGTGACGGTCGGAATTATATTTCTGGGTACGCCTCACCGTGGAAGCGAGAAGGCTTCGTATGGAGAAGTCCTCGCAAAGGTTGCCACAAAAGTGATGCACAAGCCCGCGCCCGCCCTGGTTAAGGCCTTGCGAGCGAACAGCGAGGCCTTGATGCGGTTGACAACAGATTTTCGCTTTCAGATGTCTCAGTATCAGGTCTGCAGTTTCTACGAGATGAAGCCGATGCGGATATTTTCGTCTTTGGTGGGTTAACAACCTTTTACAACATTTGTCCATATTTTTAAACCAAGGTTAA
>NPHW01004557.1:0-13205 GCA_002240705.1 Elaphomyces granulatus
TATGTGGGCTTATTATGGAAAAGTTGGTCTATGATATCATACCTAGAAATCAGCGTTCTAACCCCAAAGGTTTTAGATTACTAGTAAAGCTTAAGTTGCTCTCATCCACACCCGCCCTGATTGTCGACAACATTATGGATGAACATATCAATACCCCCCGCCACAGCGTTGAACCTAACCCCTCCCTGAGCACCGAAGCAGAGCAAGACCAAGACCGCGAGAGCGAAGCGTCAGGAGGTCTCCTCCAGCTTCGACGATGTGACGATGAAGGATGCGGCCCCCAACCCCACGACAACAATACCCCCCACCAGAGCAAGACCAGGACCGTGAGAGACCTTGAGCGTCAGGAGATCTCCACCAGTGTCGACAACGTGGAGGTGGAGGATGCCATGGACATGGGCAATCCGACCATCCAAGACATCGAACGTTGGGACGCGACAAAACTGCCCCATTCCCTTCTCGTCAAGTCTTAAGGGATGCCTCCAACTGGTTCGTTCATTTGGCTGTGCATACCAGACCTTCCTCTGGTTGTTTTTATGGATATCTTTTATACCATGCGCACGACGGACATCAATTCCTCCTCCGTCAACTTTGTTATTTTGATCTTCGCCTTGATTTTTCATATAATGGATTCCCCTCTCAACTTTATTAATCTTAGTCGTTTGTCGACTTCTGACGGCTTTTTTGATGTTGCTATTTCCAAGTCAATAGTGTTGTACTTGCGTTCTCATCCTGACTTTACGCTAACCGTATTATCATTGTTAGGTAAAATTCCCGTGTTAGACGCCTTCACCGAAGGGTTAGAGTACATACCAAACAAGCGGCCTAAGATGGAAGTACCAACCCAGATCAACCTTATATCAAACACTGAGGCCAAAGCTCGTCTCGAGCTACAAGCATTATCGCGAGGGCAGTACAGATAAGACTCAATTCCCTTTCTATCTCTTTCTCGCCGAAGTCGGGTCAAGGAAATCACGACATGCCAGCGAATTTTACAAATCGGCAGTCAAGTGCGTCAATGACGAGGATTATGAGTTGCAGAAAAGGCTGAAGGATGCGTGGGTTTTTCATGTCAGTATGGAGAACGGGACTAGCTTAAGAGAAGAAGAAGTCGAAGCACCCTTGAAGGCCATAGGAACTCGCATGCTCCTCCAACTCCTACCGGATCTACAACTGAAGGATCTGGTAAGGCGATATGAGGCACCGGACCCCCTCGACGTTATTGAGCTCCTTGCTAAACGCCGCGGCTGCAGTCTTCCGGAATCAACTATTATATTAGTAATAGATGGCCTGCAAAACATCTTCGACAATCCTCTTTTCAGGGCCACTGTAACCGCTATCGGGGATCTCACGGCACAAGGCCCTTTCGTCATCCCGTGCTGCACGGCGACAAGCTCGATCGAAATCCACGATGCTTTTGGATTATCGAGCCGTCCGCGAATGTACTTACCCGTCGAACCATTAGAACCGCCACGGATTAACGGTGCCCTTGTTTTTAACCCTGATCCCCGGACCTAGATACTTGTAGATGATTGCGGGGGCCACGGGAGGGCCCTTGAAATATTGGCTGAAACTTTAGCTAAGGTTGACATTGCGCAGTGTAACCTCGAGTCCCTGATGGTTGAAATACAGAAGCGGCTCCTAGAACTGTATCACTCAGCCATAAACTGGTCCGGTGACAAGGCCCGTTCGCTCATCTTAGCAGTTTTAACCCACCAACTTCTTGACGCGAATTCAGCTTCTAGTATGAGGCGGGAGCTTCTAGAAATCATATGTCTGTCCATGCTGGAGGTAATTCGGCATACATTCAAGTTGGGTCACTGGAAGCACTGCCTGCCACATTCACAGCATTGAGCAATATGCCTTTCTCAACAAGCAATACCAGAAAGCCCCCTATGGTGCAAGCGTTCTTCACGACATTACAGGCAGCACATGGATCCGAAGGGAGGTTTTTTTGATAGAGCGAGATCCTTATTATAGTTAACCGCAAGTGCTTGCATTCTATTGATCAGATGTTTTGAGACATCAAGAGACGGGAGGATAATTGGTTGATGTCTTCGGCGTTTCTACCTTTGGGACAATTTTCAGGTTCTCAGACTAACTACCAATATGAGGCCGAATTTGACCGATGATGGAGGTCGAAAACTGTAGGAGGTCAATACTATCACTTCTATAGGTTACATTCCTTCACACTTCTCGCAGCTAACAGGACTACAGGTTGTCCCTATCCAAACCGTGGTGTCCCTATCAATTCCTTTTTTACCCTTCATTTCATTCAGGCATTCATCAAAGCAATGGGAATACAGTGGAATTCATTCATTATTCGGCGGCTGTGGTACACTAGTTACTTACCATAAGAATAGACAATAGAGAAGTCCTTTGAGAAAGAAAGCTCAAGGTCAGATCGCTCCAGCAAGGATCGATGCATGCTCCTAATCCCCTAAGGCGTATGTAGTTACCTTCGTGAGCTACTTTAATTTTAGTGGGGTGGGGTCCAGAATCAGACCAATAAAACGGGTACCCGAAATCAAAACCTAATCACGTGATAGACACTAGTTAACTAGTACCTATCATAGTTTTTTTTTTTAGCAAGCTTGATAAAAACAGCCCAATCATTGCCTCTCAGCTGGGAATCCAACCACGATGGGCTCTAGGATCAAGCTCGATAAAGAGGTTTTTGTCCTGGTCACAGGCGCCAATAGGTATGTCTCCAAACCACAAATTGCCCTGTGAAGCTCGAAAGGTTGGCCATTTATAACTGACTACTTTTTTTTAACCCGATTTGTTGCAGCGGCTTAGGGTTGTCAATATGTTATCGTCTGATCGATGAATTCTTGGGCTCTCGCCCTGACCCGTACCGATTAACAATTATCTTCACCACCCGGAGCACGAGAAAGGGCAGTGAAACGCTCTCGCGACTAAAGCAACACCTCAATGCTGCCCATAGGCAAGCAAGCGGCATAGAGCGGGTGACTTTTGAATCAGAGACGGTGGATCTCGTAGACCTCGTCTCAGTACGGGCTTTGTCTTGTCGCCTTGTCAAGAAGTTACCCAAATTGGACGCAATTGTGCTAAATGCAGGCATTGGTGGATGGACGGGACTCAACTGGCCACAGGCTATCTGGCGAATCCTTACAGACCTCGTTCACGAAGTGAGTTGGCCGTCATATAAAGTCGGCCCCGTCGGGGCCGTAACAGGGAAGCAAACTTCCCTCGCGGAAGAGCCACGACTGGGTATGGTGTTTAGTGCCAATGTCTTCGGGCATTACATGCTGACACATAATGTCGTTCCTTTGCTACAAGTTTCCGGGCAGCCCAACGGGCCGGGTCGGATCATCTGGGTGTCTAGCCTGGAGACAGCACTCGACTACTTCGATCCAGAAGACATTCAGGGTCTGCGTTCTGAAACGGCGTACGAGACCTCAAAAACGCTTACGGATATCCTAGCGTTGACTGCAGGTCTGCCCAGCACCGCTCCGTGGGTTAAGAGCTTCCTTTGTACCTCTGATTTTTCTTCCTCTTCGTCGGTGATCTCTACAATGGAGACGAAGAAAGAGGGAAACTCTCCGGGGAGAAATACGGCGAAGCCAAACATATATGTCACCCACCCTGGTGTCTGTGGTACTTCGATCCTTCCGTTGTCCCTCCCTCTATACTATTGCATGATCTTCTCGCTTTGGCTCGCTCGCATGCTTGGCTCCCCCTGGCATGTTCTTTCTAGTTATATGGGTGCTTGTGCCCCTGCCTGGCTCGCCTTGAGTTACCAAAGGATTATCGACAATGCAGAGGCACCATACGTCCAACATGGAGGTAGAAATACCAAATGGGGCTCCTCCTGTGACCGTCTAGGCCGCGTGCGCCCCGCGAGTAGCGAAGTCGACGGCTGGGGGTACGGCGGAGTTGTGGGCCGCCCTGTTGTGGAGGAAGACCGAATACGGCGTCGCAAGAGAGGCATGACTGATCTGACAGCTGAGAAGAAGGAGCGGTTTGAAGAGCTAGGAAGGCGATGTTGGCGGGAGATGGAAGAGCTTCGCAAAGAATGGGATAGGATTCTCGATGAAGCAGAAACCAATGAACCGACAACTGATAAACAATAACAATAACACTTTTGTTGTGTTGTTAATTCGCGAAACGTCGAAGAAAAAGGAGAGAAATATATAAATATAAAAGCCGGAAGCAATCGACGAATTCGCCATACACCTCCTTTCTGTCTCTTTCTATTTCTATTTCATAATCAGAAAATACTTTTTTCCATCTATTCAAACAAATCACTTTTACCAATTGCCCCCCCTTTCATTTTCACTTATTTTGGTTTGGAATTTATCTTCTGGCATCATGGCACACACACGTACTCCACAAGGAGCGCATAATCATATAGAGGGCAATGTGGATAAAAGATAGATAACATAATAGTTAATAAATAATCAAATTAAATCAGTTTTGAATGTCGATGCATAAAAAGATCCACATACCTTCTTGTTCTCCTAGGTATGATAGGTAGGAAACAGTGCATTGATAACATGTACCCCAAATAACGAAGTAGCAGTGAACTCTTCATGATTAATTCATTGGGTATGATATGTCTACCGTCATTTCTTCGTTTCTCTTTTGCGACTACCTTCTTTTTCTATTTGCCCACCTCCCTAGGTTTTATTTACATCTAATTCCAAAAAAAGTAAAAGAAAAAAAAAATATTTTCTCACGCTTGATCATGACAATCAATAAATCTCCATATTGAAGACAGCGCATCGGTGAATCAGGGAAAACACCAGGCAAGAACATATCTTTCAGGGAATCAAAATGAAAAAAAAAAAAAAAGAGCCTGTGGTACAAGAAAGGCAATGTGAAGTGCAGTAGTCATCAGACCGGTTGAAGAGAGGAGAGGAGCATCATTAATGGAATTAATTGTTTCTGATGGGGTCGTGAAGCTTGATATTCGATATGATAGTAAGGGGGATATAGAAGGGTAACTTGAAACATATTAAGACAGTGGATCGTAATATTTACCAACCAGGCGAGTAGAGTGATCCCGAAACAAAGGCGATCAATGGCCTTAAAAGTTTAAACTGGGCGGGAAACGAAATGGCAATGGGAAAAATGGGCTATTTTTCTGTTCTCATGTTGAACATGCCACGGATAGGTTTACATAATGATTGCGGGCACTGCAGGATGTCAGTACGAGTCTGGATTTCATCTGGGAGAAATTTCTCGCTTACCATCAATGTTCTGTTTGATGCTCTTATGTGGTAAGATGGACCCTCCATTTACGTAGACCTCATCACCGATCGAGACGTCGTCGCCCAAGACGGTCACATTCTCCAGACGCGACCACTTCCCTACCGAACTGTTCCACCCCACAATGGTGGACTTGACCCAAGCGTGGTCCTTGACTTTGCTGTTTTCAAGGAAGACGCATCGTTGAAGGCGGACACCATCGCCAACAACCACATTTGGGCCGATAACGACGTTTGGCCCAATCCGGCATTTCTTGCCGATCTTTGCCGTCGGGTCTACCATCACGTTGCCCCCATACACGAATGGCTCGGATGCGGGGCAGAGTAGTTTGGAGTTACGCTTCGTAAGCGACGAGAGATACAAACAGGTGCCAGTGAGGAAGTCTTTCGGCTGTCCGACGTCCATCCAAAAGCCCTCCAGGTCGAACGAGTGCAGCTGACCCTCTTTGCAGATGGCGGGGAAGGTCTCCTGCTCGATAGACATAGGGCGCAATTCAATGCGATCCAGAACACTGGGATTGAGAATGTATATGCCGGCATTGATCCGGTTGCCAACAAACTCCACAGGTTTCTCGACGAAGCGGTCAATGAGGGACGGGTGATTTGGGCGGTGGACGACCACGCCATATTTGGAAGGCTCATCGACTTTCGTGACCACAATGGTCCCTTCACCGCCATGGCGACTGTGGAACTCCAGAAGTTCTCTGAATGGGTAGTTGCAAATCACGTCAGAGTTCAGGACGAAGAACGGCGAGTCATCCTTTGCCAGGATCTTTTCTGCCAGCTTCAGGGGGCCTGCGGTGCCCAATGGCTCAGGCTCCACGGAGAATTCAATCTTGACGTTGTATTCTTGCTCGTACTGGCCACAACCGTGCCCCAGTTAGCCATTGCGCCTGGAGGTTGGAGGACCTGGTCCAGGGTCTACCTTCTTCAGTGCTGACACCATGACATCGGGACGATAGTTAACGGCCAGAACAATATCCGTGACCCCCGCCGCGGCCAGGCTCTCGATTTGGTGTAGGATCATGGGCTTGTTTCCGAACTCAACGAGCGGTTTTGGGAGGGTGAGAGTCTGTTGAGAGTTAAGACCCGTAGCGGTTCAACCTCTGGGTCTCCAATGGTTCTCATTGACCTTGGGGGAGGTAGAACTTGAATGAGACTTACGAGAGGTCGCAAACGGGTGCCGAAGCCCCCAACCAGAATAAGAGCTGCAAATTCCACCGTTCATGTCAGCAATGGCTCCACTCTTGAGGCATTAAGAGGTAGAACCTACCCTTCATCTTCGTGAGACTCTACGGTGAACAGGTTCTGGCTTCTGGCGTCTTCGATGTATCACCAGCTGGAAAGCGAGACAGACAGGCTTTGTAACAATGAAGGGATCACAGTTGGTTAATGAAATGATAGAACTTGGGGAGAAAAACTGTTGGAGTGAGTGGCCGTGTGGGAGTGCACCGTACTTGAGTCTTGATCGCAAGGCTGTTAAATTTATATAATAATAAAGGACAAATATCAAGGATCTTGGTGAGTGAGACAGTAACGTGGCTTTGACGGCGGATATTTCAGTCTGGTTGGTTGGAGTCGTTACCACGTTACCCCTCGTAGGCTGTTTGTTCGTCTGGGCCACTAAGCGTACCTAACTAAGCCTCGTGGTCGCCAAAAGCTCATTTAACTAAAGCTCTGGGGCTTGGGGGGCCCTAAAGATCTCCGAGTTATGTCCTTGGAGATTGCCGGTCTTGGCGGTCCTCTTCTTGTTCATAAGTATGTACATATCATCATAATAAAACATACATTTTATGATACTACATAGTAGGTACCTAATTAAAGTAGGATACGTATGGTATGATACTTTACTTAATTGTTGTCTTGATATTATTATACTATGTAGTAAATTATTATTATTAATAGATTGTTGGCCATACAGAACTTCTACAATACAGCATCATGGCACGATTCTCCAACTTTGCGACTCAATTGCGAGCCTGAACTGTTCCGGGGCCCTTCTTATCCACCAAATTAAATATTCATCCTTTCCGGGTAGAGTTCTTCCCCGTAGTTTGAGGATGCGGGGTTTGCTGTTATGGGGAATCTGGCGGGAGATGCTTCAGATGGGACGGCGCACCGTACATTCCATGACCACCACCTGCGTCTGACCAGATGTGGTCGAGTACCCATTGGCGCACTCGGCGGGCCTTCAGCAACGGCGGATTATCATCACTGGCCGCATTGATCGTCCGGGACGAGTACATCCCACCGCAATCAGTCGCATCAACCGGCCAACGATACAGAAGATCAACTCTTGTCACGCTTCCCCTCATGCTTTGGCCATAAACTCGTTCTTGGAATGAGCTAAGACCTACCGTTCGAAGAAGGACAATATCCCGGGGTCGTAGATGAGCCAATACCCTCCTTAGAGCATCATCACCGTTCATGGTGACGGCATCCGGACAAGAGCCTTCTGGCAGGAGCCAAAATGTCACCCTGAAATCAGTCTTGGTTTCATCTCCCACAACGAGCTCCACGATGTCCCGTTCTTGTTTCCATTGTCGGGTCGTGACTCGGCGCGGAGGGTGGACAGCAAGGATGCCGACGAGAAGATTTACGGTCACAGTCTGGGGGGAGATGGAACGCAGATATCCAGCATTGGGTATATCTTTCAGATCGCGGAGAGGGCCGAGCAAAGGTGGAAAGGGGGCTTGCAAACCAAGGTAACTGGCATCGGTATCGATGAAAGAAGTGATGCTTTCAGGTTCGATGCAGCTCTCCTCCATCGAGTCAAAGTTGCTTGAATTGGAAAAGGGGATGCAAGTCGATTCGTGAATAGAGATGGAATGGTCGTAAAACTGTGAGAGTGCTGTATCTCGAGTCGGGGAATGTACATCGTTGACCGTAGCCATCGTAACTAAGTGCTGGATTTTAAGGAAATCTGCCCCGTCGTCAGAATGAAGTGCCTTGAACTCAGAAGTTAGTTTCAAGGGCGCTTGATCCTGTAGAAGCCGCCATTTAACTGGGAAGGTAGTAGTTAACGATGTTGTGATCTCCTGAGAGACTTCCATGCCATCGAAAGGTGGGATAGGCTTGTCGAGAAGCGCGATGTCGTCCCACATCAGCCTCCCCGATGGCGTTCCCATCAAAAAAATGAGCTTTCTCGCCATGTTGTCTAGAAATATGTAAGAAGCGGCGCTGTTAGCCAAAGAGGTATCATATACAAGTGCCTTATTAGGCGTTTAGTAATGGAAGGTGACAACGAGCTCGGACCAACTATCAGAATATGCGGATAATGGCCAATTAGTAGGTGCATCACGTGATTATGTGGTCTTTCCGAGGCTATCTTATGTAGGTCTAGACCCAAGGTCCTGGACAAGTTGATTGGCCAGAATTGTACTGCTGACTACTACCCATTGCGGCGAGACTCGATAGTGGCAAGATCAATTATTTGGAGTCGATTTTCTGTTTAAAATATTGAGACATCGTTCAACTACTATTATCCGCCATCTTCCTTTTTTTACTTTTAACCCAGTGATGGTATCTCCGCATGCCCCGAACTAAAATGTTTTTTATTAATATTTTTGCTTCATACTCTTTCTCCCTCCGATAGTTTTCGCTCGCCGTCTCGCGGCCTGGGGCCGCTGGCCCTCGGACAGTTATGGCTTTTCAGGTATCTGCCAGCCTACCGGTATGATGAGTTCTCACGTTGCCTCATTCTCCTGCAAGATGTCTTTTTCTTTTTGTTTTGGTTTCTAACTATGTATTAGAATGTTCAAGTCGCGACGTCGGATCTCTGGCACTCCATGTCGAATATTCTTGCTTTGCCCTTGAGGAATTTGGAAAGCGCATCTTCGCAGACCAAAAATGTGCCTCATCATTTCCCACGGAGTATTGCCAATAAGGGCGCCGATGCGATTGATTTATCTTTGCCGGAATCTCTGAAGATCGTTTCCTTGGATGAGCTGAAGTCGAATCTTGGTTCCGGTCAGCTGCAGCGCAATAGGTTTTCCTCCACAATTAATCGTGGTAAGAGAGATTGATCCTTTATTCATTCTGTCTGAAGCTAAAGCCTTGACTATTTGTAAGCACTTCTTGGGAATAATGTACCAAGTTACCAGATTTTGCCTCGCGCAGGCCACACTCTCCCGCGGGGGTCCCGACAGTATTCGACAATGTTTAGCCTCAGACTCGATTTGCACCGTCCCGCGCCAAAACTTAATGGCCTTCCCAAAATTCAAGAACGGAGGTTTTTGTTTGGTGGATCATCGCCTAATTTGCTTGCGCAAAAGGAGAAGACCGCAAACAACAATCCGAACAGCCCTAACGTTCAGAATGCTTTCTACCAGGCACTACTTCGTGCCAATATGCCTGCGATTGTGGTTGAACGTTACCGTTCCGGGCGCTTTGCGATTAATGCGACAACAGAGGCTATATACCTCAAGGCGCTTCAGAGACTCGGTGGTGATACCGCAGTGGCTCAGGGCCAACACCAAGCTCTAAGTTCTGAACAACTACAGGCTGTTGGTCAGGCCGTAGCTGCACAGAGCCATGGTGGACAAATTGGCGTGGCTATGAAGCAATCTGGTACAGGAGCCAAGGAGGCGCCTATATATGTCGTTGTTGATGAGACTTTTGGGAGCGTAGTATTTCGATGGGTCAAATTCCTTCTTTACTTTGGCTTCTTTACCTACATGTCTCTTGTCCTTATTACGATTGTTGTCGAGACCACAGGTGTACTCAAGAACGCTCGGGGTGCGCAAAATAATGAAGCAACGCCTCAACAGCAAACGGTCCGTTTCAGTGACGTCCATGGATGCGATGAGGCCAAGGATGAACTACAGGAATTAGTCGAATTTTTACTTAATCCAGAGCGATTCTCGACTCTTGGAGGCAAACTACCCAAAGGTGTCCTCTTGGTGGGCCCTCCAGGCACAGGGAAGACCTTACTTGCCCGCGCTGTTGCCGGCGAAGCTGGTGTTCCGTTCTTTTACATGTCCGGATCTGAATTCGATGAGGTTTATGTTGGTGTTGGTGCTAAACGAGTTCGCGATCTCTTTAACCAGGCTCGCTCCAAGGCACCGGCTATCATTTTTATTGACGAATTGGATGCTATTGGAGCCAAGAGAAACGAACGTGATGCTGCATACGTGAAACAAACCTTGAACCAGCTTCTCACAGAATTGGACGGGTTCTCTCAAAGTAGTGGCGTCATAATTCTCGCCGCCACCAACTATCCACAACTCTTGGATAAGGCTCTTACTCGCCCCGGGAGATTTGACCGGAGGGTAGTTGTTGGCCTTCCAGACGTCCGTGGCCGTATGGATATTCTGAAACACCATATGAAGAATGTTCAAGTCAGTACCGATGTCGATGTTGCGGTTATAGCCCGTGGCACACCCGGCTTCTCAGGCGCAGATATAGAGAACCTTGTGAATCAAGCTGCCGTTCATGCTAGCAGGAATAGACAAACCAAGGTTGGGCCGAACGACTTTGACTGGGCAAAAGATAAAATTATGATGGGTGCCGAAGCACGCAGCCGTGTCATTCAAGAGAAAGATAAGCTTCTCACGGCGTATCATGAGGCCGGTCATGCTCTAGTCGCATATTTCTCTCCATCAGCAACTCCTCTATATAAGATAACTATTGTACCGCGGGGGATGGCTCTTGGCGTGACACACTTCCTGCCTGAAATGGATCTTGTCTCAAGAAATTATACCGAGTATTTGTCCGATATCGATGTTTCTATGGGTGGTAAGGCTGCAGAAGAGCTGGTTTTTGGACCCGATAAAGTCACCAGCGGTATATCAGCTGTGAGTGTGATTCACGCATTATGGTTTGGCAATGGATGTGCTAAGTTTTCGCGAAATAGGATATTCAACAAGCCACAGAAACAGCATTTACGCTGATTACCCGATTTGGTTATTCAAAAAAGCTGGGCAATGTTGATCTTTCTACTAATTACAACAACTTGTCTTCTGAAACCAAGCAAGAAATTGAAGCTGAAGTGCGTCGCCTGGTAGAGGAAGCTAGAGCCCGAGCTACTAAGATTCTGGTCGAGAGACGGAAAGAGTTGGAGTTGTTGACCAAGGCCTTAATGGAATACGAGACATTAACCAAAGAGGAGATGGAAAAGGTACTTAGAGGGGAAAAGCTAGATAAACTAGAATCCTCTCCCCATGCTCCACTGAAGTTGCCGGAGGCTCTACAGACAGCGAACCTAAATTCGTCCACGACGACAGCAAATCCCTCAGCAGTTACTAAATAAGTTTATTTATGCGAGGTCGGCTCCGGGTATGATGCATCATGTGCAAGCCGCATTCTCTTTTAATTTTCTCATTTATTTTACTATTAGTAGTATATATCATTCCTACCTATGTAGTATCTATAAGTAGCAGGTATCTCTAAGTAATTACCAGTATATGTACAAAGTACAAATTGGTCCAGTGGCACATTCATCCTACCAACATCAGATCAGTAGTATCAAGATTGATGGTTCAACTTGGAGATTGGCATGCCACAGAAGGAAGCATAGTTAAGTGTTCAGGCGATGTAGATGAATAACACCTATCAGGAACACCAAGCTGTTAACAAATTCCAATGAGCGCTTCCTCGCCGGCGATAGATACGGGCAATGCCCTGGTACTTTTTCAACTCGAAACGACGTTTAACTTAAATGAACAGGTGGAAGAACATATAGAATAGATCACATGCTCCCTTTTATACATGTACTCCATTGAAATTTGGGACTAATTAAACGGTTGAGTAGGTAATAATAAAAAGATAATTCGGCCAAAGCAGTGTGGGCGTAGGTAGAGGCTAGGGCAAAATTGACCCGGTTACCCTTTTCAACTCGAAACGACTTTGAACGAATAGGTATAAAACATACAAACGGATCGTACAAAAGAGCAGAATCTAAATTCAACTGCTGTTCGATCAATCAAAGCAAAATGAGATCAAAAGTTTAAATTTGTATGGGGTCTACCCTCTTTAGTGCCGCTTTAGTGCAGCACAAGCGGCACTAAAACTAAAACGTCATGGCGCCACATACATATCACGGAGGTATGAGGCTTCTCCGATTGGCCCTATGGGAAGCTGGTTGAAAGGAATTTGTGTCAGGTGAGAGAGTATATTTGCTGCGGCTGATTTGGAGGAACGTTCATAAAAGCTTTCGCCACTCCCTACAAGATGTTGGTGTTAAGCATAGGCAAACTAGCAGGGCTCACTTACCTCGGTCCAGTGAGGCTTGGGTTTCAAGTTTTCTCTTTCTTCAACGAGGCGTCCGTTTTGAAAATGTATCTGCTCTTCGTCGCAATACTCGTTTGGATCGAATGACTTGTGATACTCTACGGCTGCTCCAATGTCGTCTGCATACATCAAGTAGCGGCCATCTTTAAGGATAGCTTCGAGTTCTATTATGCGGGCGGCATGGGTTATGGGCCAACTGCACGCGACCAGCGGTCGAAAAGGCACCGGATGCGCTGCTAACACTATATGATGATAAGTAAATTTGGTAAGTGTGAAGATTCGGCAATCGTACAAACTTGTATCTCAGCATTGTTTTCCACTGCATCTTGATTGGGGATGCTACTCCAGGATCCATCTGGCTTCCCAAAAATCCTCCATAGAACGTCCAGCCAAGTCGTGTCTGCTTGGGGAACCAGGTGGAGCTCATGTTGCCTTAGGAAATCTCTCTTCGCTTTGGACTGGACGGCCTCAGGGATTTTCATGGCGTTTATTTGGCATGGGAGAACTGGCTTCTCGACAGGTATCCCGTCTTCTCCAATCGTTAGAGCCGAGATTGGCTCCTCCGTAGTACTGGTTGTCCGTATGGTCAACTTAGAGCTCCCCGCCTGGGAACTGGGCTGAGATGGAAAACTCATTGAGACGTGTGCAATGAAAGTTGAATGTTGCGGCTACACTCTTGCTCATCGTAAACTCCCTCTACCCGTCGTTGTAGGGGGTCCCGCTAAAGCAAAAGCAGAAGTT
>NPHW01004558.1:0-14146 GCA_002240705.1 Elaphomyces granulatus
ACCCACCAGCTGCTCAATCCCGTCGTTATCTATGGCGTTCTCGAATTTCTGCTGGTCAATCGCCTCACCACCCTCCTCATCCGAGCCATTGTGCAAGACAGCAGGCCACAGCACACCGACGCCATCCCCACCCAGGACGATCTCGTACCGCTCAAAACTTTCTTCATCAAGCTTGGCCATCAGTTCATGAAGTTTTTCCTCCTCAGCATCAGACCGGAGGATTGTGATGGCGCAGCCTCCTCCGCCAGCGCCAGTGAGTTTCGCCCACCCGATGTCGGCATAGTCAACCAACTCCCGGATCAGTTCAAGGCGGGGATGAGAGACCCCCAACGACACCAGCAGTCCGTGATTAGATCGCCAAAATACGCGAGGGCAGAGTCTGGGTCACGCTAAATTCGGGAGAGGAGACAAGTTTGTGCGCGGACAGGGTGACTTGGTCGATCGTGTCCAACATCGCATCTGTCACAGTGGGATGGGTTTTCTTGAGCTCCCCAACATTTGGTGGATGGGGTGACTGGACAAATTTAAAGGATCTGGAGGCAAAGGCAAGAAGATGCGGATCGGGACATTGCGGAAAGGTTCAGAGGGTGGCAGAAGAAGAAGGTTCGAAATCATCTAAGGGAATTTAGTTATCTCTCTCTGTGTAATTCCGAATGCTTGTATTTCAGCTGATCAGTGCTGCACAGATCAGACGGTAATACGCGAAGGAACAGTTTCAAAACTGGTTTGTGGTATCACGCTTCCCAGAGTTTAGAGAGAAGAGTGTGTAAATGTTGGGCCAGATCTTTCGCAAAGAGAAGTACCGACAATGTGGTTGAAACAAAAATCGCCCAAGATTCTAGAGTATTGGGGGAAACGAATGGGAACCAACCTTCATAAGGTACACAACCAGGTTCAATAAACGAGGAAGAGGAGAAAGCATGGCGCTTGTTTAGCAAGAACGGAAGATACGACATCCGTGGGGAAGATATCTATCATGATGTTAACAATGTAAAAGGCAAGGGGACCACGAGAGAAACTAGCCGAAATGCTCACAAAGTAAGGATCGGATCAATCATAGGTGCGGCATTCATCATGGGTTACCGCTAGGGAACAAAATTGTAACAAAGAAGGAAAGAAAGAAAGAACTTGATTTTTAACATCTCTTTGACCTTCTCTTACCCTTTATCATAGTTGATCTTTTTTCTTGACCTTGACTCTCTTTTCCCTGGATTCTTGATTTCTGGTGTAAAAACCAGTACCGCTAGAAACTGCGCTTTTAATTATCTTGTAAGAAAGAAAGAAAAGGATTCTTAAAAGATCTCCTCTCTCTCTTATCAAGTTAGTCTTTGCCCCTGACTGACTCTCTATTCCCTGGATTCTTGACCGCTTATTGTCATCGGAGAATCCTACATGTGAGCTCCCGTGAGTTGCATATGATAGCTCATTTGTGACATTGACAGAGGCAGCTCGTATGTTAGATCTTATTTTAAGAGTACAAACAGAGTCAAACCCAAATTCGGAATACAGATGCGAACAATTCGGGCAGATCCATACTGCCTACATATCCGACGGCAATAACCCCATCTCTGTTATTATTCATATGATATCTTGCCATTTTGAGACCGATTTGCCTTAGCACGCTCTGATCCTCCGGATGAATAGGGTTTAGCAGTTGCCAATAGTATTATCATCATATACCGGATAGCGGTGAGGAAGCCGTACACTTAAAAAGGCGATCGTTTCAGGGGCTCGGCCTGAAAGCTGAAGCCAAAAAATCCTCCCCAAGCTTAGGTAGAAGCATGTGCAGGTTCACCTGCCATCTATCGCCGAAATTATGCCTCTAAGTCTCTAACAATTATGCCGAGGCAACACCGTAAGATTCAATATTCCTACATTTGAAAGAATTAGCAATCCGCCTGAGTCATCACATCTTCGCTCCTACTACTACTATGTAGTATCACAGTAGTAGTAACGTGCGAAAAGAGATGTCCTTTGCTATATACTACTCAGAATGGCGCTTAAAATGCATTCCAAAGTTGTCTAGAAGTCTTGCTCCCGAATTATAAGTAATACTATACACTCACTGCAATTCAAAGCGGAAAGAGACTCGAATCATTCCCTCATGTGTCCAAACCCAAAGGATATTATGAACGCGTAAAGACCATACGCCTTAATGCAATATATGCTTAGATCAGAAGGTAAATGGATGTCAGATATATAGGCTCGCTAGAAGTAAAATTCCGAAGAAGAGAGGCTTGTGGTTAATCATTCGAAATCATTTGCCTTCCCAGCCACCAGAAGTCCAATAATTAAACCGAAGAGTCCTAGAACAGAGCTAAAAATCTCAACGACGAGGATCTTGACAAATCTATTACGACGATATTAGTGACGCTTCGACGTGAGCGACAGGGGGATAGGAACAGACAAGCTAGGATCTGCAGCGTCGGCCAAAGCAGCACCACTTCCATTAATGCCAACAGAAACACCACAGATCAAGTTGCAGAATCCCACGGTGATGCCTCCCCAAAACACTGCATAACCCGTGTAAAAGTTGCTGCCGGAATAGATAGCTTCACCTTCAACGAAATTGATTTTGGAGGAGAAGATGATCGCCATGATAACGCCATATATCGCAACAACCTCGCAGAAAATAATCGAGATCAGGTTTTTTGTCTGTACCCTTGGTGCCTTGACGCCTCCGCCAATGATGGATGAACCGGTAAGGAGAATACCCCTAGAAACCACACTATGTCAGAATAGCCTACTCTTCAGGAAATAGAAAATCGAAACAGAGCTGTTGTACCATGCTGCCCCGACGACAGATAATCCTATACACATCGCGATGCCAATTGTGGCCCAAGTATATGGAGAGACTGTCTCGAGAAAGTCCCCAACCTAAGATTCGTCTTCAATTCGATGTTTTATATGCACAGTCGACGGATACCCATACATTGAAAGTCTCGCCCTCGCCATGGAAAAGCAAATCTAAATGTCAGTTAGCACCATTTTCTCGGATCTTGCCATATTTCATACAAAGTCCAACCACCGCCAACGACACGGTCGCAGCTCCGGTGGGATAGGCGAGTCCCATGGCTGCCTCAGATCCCGTGTCAACCGGTTGCCAACAGGAGAAGGGAAAAGTCGTGCGGAATGACAGCGAATATCACAGTAAACAAAAACCTGGAGTTGCAGCAAATAGGCAGCAACAACTTCAACTCGCGCAGAGCTCGCGGAGGGCTTCCTCGGAGGTGCTTTCAAGGGTGAAGGCGGTGAGTGGCGGCAGAGCTCTAATTAGGGTATTGCGAGCGTCATGTCCGCTCCGCATAACTACTATAGTGTAGGAATTTTATCAACACCATCTCATTCTCCTCTGGGCCAGCATACAAAAGCGACGAATCCTTTTTATTCTTAATCGTAAATTCTTCGTTTTCTATTCCGGTGAATTGTGGAATTCAATTCTCCTCGGTTTCCATCACTCCGAGATGGCTTCTCAATCAACAGTAGGGTCGTATTCAAATCCCCTGAAGAAATTCAAGTGAGCTTTGCAATATTTCCTCATACTTCTCTAGTCAAACTCGTCGCTAATATGGCCACAGGTTGGTCTTTCTTGGTGAACAAAGTGGTATGTCCATGTTCTCTTAGTATATCTGGAATATGCAACAAATATCCTTTTTCGCCCTCGTCTGACTATGACGCAGTGGGGAAGACGTCTTTAATAACGCGGTTCATGTATGATTCATTTGACAACACTTATCAAGCCACTATCGGAATCGACTTCTTGTCAAAGGTGAGCGACCAAATTTACCCCTTTTCTGCCCGCCAATTCGTCATCTTGTATTTCTTGTCATATATTTGGAGAGCATATGCTAACCACACTCGCTATCATGCAGACAATGTATCTCGAAGATCGAACAGTGCGATTGCAGCTCTGGGACACCGCCGGCCAGGAGCGATTTCGATCACTCATTCCCTCGTACATTCGTGACTCCAGCGTTGCCGTCGTGGTTTACGATATTTCCAACGCCAAATCATTTCAGAACACTCGGAAATGGGTTGATGATGTGCGGGGCGAACGTGGCAGCGATGTTATTATTGTCCTAGTAGGCAACAAGACGGATCTGAACGACAAGAGAGAGGTCACGACTGCACAGGGCGAGGAAGAGGCGAAAAAGAATGGTCTCATGTTCATTGAGACAAGTGCCAAACTAGGTCACAACGTAAAGCAGCTATTCAGAAGGATAGCACAAGCTCTCCCAGGCATGGAGGGTGATGCCAGCCAAGGAGAGAATCAGAGTAGGTGTTTTCCATCTTGGCCTAATGTGTACACTCTACTTTGTTACTAATCGTTTCGTATCATAGTGATTGATGTGAACTTCAACGCTTCTCAACCTGCGAACAATGATGGATGTGCCTGTTGACCGCCATAGACTTATCTGTCATTCTTCCCTTGAAACCTTTCACTGTCTATATCTAAGTGCTGCTTTCGTCCCTTTTTTCATTCTTACGATGTACATCAATTTCTCTTTTTGGAATCCAGTGCGCTAGAGCAGAGTCCTAGAACCATGATCACGTTTCTGAACCAGCCCCTATTTTGTGTCTTGAACTTTTCTGTTTTCAAATACCGTTTGTCCTGTATTGCATTTTTATATTTCAACGGCGCTTGGTGTTCTTGTCCCATTACGTATCGCGCCTTTAATTTGCTGATAATATATACACTAGGCTTTTTAATCGAATGCCAGAAAGGGCCACTACCTGCTGGAAGTAGTTTCACATGTATGTATGCAATAATGGAGTTTAGACCATTGCGCAGAGTTTTTTTTTTTTTTGAGTTTGGTATTTTTTTTTTTTTTTTGGTTCTCACATCTTCTCGTGTCCTAGACGGTGTGGTTTCATGCGAGTTTACAAAAACTAATAGATAAAAGGAGGAATGGGGGCAACTTTCTCTGATCTTGAGAAGAGTTCACCGCAAATCCTAGAATTCTGAATAAATTCCAACATGAAAGTGCGATGCCTACGTCGTTTCATAGTTTTAAGCGCTTAAAAGTGGACACTCGGTCCCTCAAAGTCCTAGAGTCCAATCCAGTTCAAGACATTTCGCCGGCTAGGCCTCTGCGTTCAGGGAGCTGTCAGCTTGTAGGTATGATACTACTAATGATAGATCATACATAAGACCTACCTATAGCTACATGCTGGCGAGTTATCAGAACGCATCAGAGGATAATGCAGAGGACGGTACATTACAGCATGCTGCATACTATATACAGGAAACCTTCTGGACAGGGGGATTTCGGCATTCATATTCAACATGTAGTATAGATCTTATTTCTATACATTACTATCATAGGCCATTTGTACACACGAGCGAGGTGCATTATCCATTGTATTCAAAGTGGTGCTATTATCTATAGCTACAATTGGGATAAAAATTGAAGGTTCGAGATATCTCAATCAATTTTCGATAATGTACAGCCCGGCCAAACCCTGGCAGGCTTCAATCATGTTATGTGTGATATCGTTCATTATTATACTATGGAACCCTCTCGCGGGCATTGGTCGTCCCGTTAGTAGGCTGTATTCGCGTGACGACAACTCCATCCGTTTCTTCGTGGGCTGCCTTCTTTTCACAGTATTCTGGAACTTCTGGTGGACTCATCTTCACTTATTAGATCTACCGGAAACGCTCAAAGGAGGTCTCGCATTAAATTTCAGAAAGAGCGGCTTCTAAACGACCTCGGGGCGTAAAGACTTCTCGAGAAACTTTCAGATTTAAGGCAAATTCGGAAGGAGCGCTTCTAACCGACCCTTTCTTCTCGAGAAACTTTCAAATTTAACGCAAAGTCGCGAGAGATTCTGTTGCCCCCATCTCCTCTTCATTGGATCCCGAATCTTCGTCCCCTAGTTTCAACCTCTTTCGATAAGCGCACACTGTTAATTGCAGCACGCGGTACGTGTGTTAAAATTAGTATACAGCTGGCGATGGACTAGCAGTCGATCTAGAAGAAACTTTGATATATGATAGAATTGTTCAATCACAGCAGAACTTGAAAAATCGATTGCCAATTTGCCATCCCGACGTCTAGACGTCCTTCGAAGCGAATGATGAATCCCGGAATTCAAGGATTGAATAGGAGTAATATGGCCTCGAAAAATAAATTAAATAAGGATTGGACCTCTATTTAATTTAATTTAATACCCTGTGAATCAGAATCCGTTGCGGGCCTGGGAGAGCTATATGTAGCTAGAGCCGCCCTTCGAGCTTTCTTGCGAATGTGGATGTGTCCGTCTCCAAATATTCGATCTCTCCGAAGACCTGAAAGACATATGCGAAAGCCGACGGGTAGGTCTACAGAAAGAAAAATAAATAAAAATGTAAGAGGAAGCAGGTTAATTAATGATTCGACCTATGAGCTATGGCTCAGACGGAGGCGGAGATCTTTTCTCTATCCAATGATCCTTCGGATTTGCTCTCAGAAATCAAGTTCAGCAGGCTACACGGATTGGTTCATAACTCGATTTCTGTTTCGCCCTTATAGTTAGAGTTATGCATACTTGTTGTGCTTTATTGAGATTTCGGTAGTTAGTGCTCTGAGATTAGGTAGGTATTTATGATCGCGTCCTCAATGTTCATGGGTTTTCTTGACGTTATCGTCCGAATTGTCAAGGATCATATCATCGAATTCTTATAAGGACTTGGTCTATTTCCTCTCTATATTTCTCCCTTCATCCTCTAGGAAGAGAGGGACCATATAGCAGCTATCTATGTATGTTTCGACATCTATCGCTATAAAACGCGAGATCAGCAAAATCCTTATTTTCACATGGCTGGGGGTTAACTAACATTTAAAAGAGTGGCAAACCACCGGGCACAGATATTATATTAAGCTTGCTTCTTTGTTAAGTACAATAACCAGGTTTCCTAGTAGTCATCTGGGAGGCAACTGCACCGCATGCATTAAATTGGTGACAATGATAAACTGCCCGACAGCAGGCGGCCGTCCATTATAATATGTTGTAACGAGCGACCTGGAGGGCGAGCGGACGTATATAGACAAGGGTGGAGAGTGTTCTGTCTGTCCTTGGGGGGTATTGCCTAAATCTAGGTAAAGGAGGGGTCGGGGTTCCCATATTGAATGGTGATCGGTGAATGATATAGTCGAGTAGGTGCCCATCACATAGTCTCGGTGCCTCAGGGTCTGAGCCCGCTGAGACTACCCATCGCATTTTCATGTAAACTAGGTAGCAATGAGGAAATTGACCCCGAATAAGGGAGAATTCGTCTATATACTAGTTAGTTAAGGGGTCAAGATTAATCCAATGAAAGACGGAAAAGGGTAATAAAATAAATCTCTTTACAAATCCAAAACGGACCTGTTGACTACGTTCTCGTAGATGCATTCTATTCGCAATACATAGTAAGTTCCCTACCGCCTGCTATGCAGTCCTGAGTCTCCAGATGCCGGTCTTATGATGGGACCAGCTGAAGAGCCTCAAGACTCTCAGGGCCTCGACACCGGCAGGTGAATTACATGGCGAAGAGACGGACCAGGTCGTTTTGACTGGATTCCAGCTCCCTCTGCTGCCTCGGTGGAATCCTCGCCCCTTGCTGGGTCCTCCGGACATACTCCGACGAAAGTAGACAGTCCCACTGGACCTTCACTCGTCCCTCTGGTAAGGAACGTCCGAGTGAAGGATGAACGAGTGAAGGTCTCGATATCGATCACTACCTCTTATACACCCTCCGCCACCTCTGATTATTATTGATCACCTACCATCATCAGCTTCACCTCTTCGTTTAGTCGTTCGGCCCTTTGCAACCTTTTGCTTGCAGCATCCTCACTGGTCAATCTCATCTAACGACGAGGTTGCTGCAGCTTCGGTGTCTAGGACTAGATTGCTCATGATCGACGTCACAGGCGGATTATTCAGGCACCCCCATGGGGTTCAGTATTCTGATCTTTAAAAGCCTAATTGCACAGCCAACACCCGGCCGTTGAGTGACGAGTACCCGTCTTTGATCAACTCTTCAATAATATCCTTTTGTGGTCATCTCGGAAGGAACTAGTTGGTCAACCTGAACGAAGTTCATTTCTACAATTATTGTCTTCATATCAAGTCAGCTCCACCTCCTTTCGTTCTTAAATTATTATGTTGCAATTGTTAATACTCGCCTCTCTTAGAAATTAGTACCCTCCATCCTAGCAGGTGGTGTAGTATTCAGTATTGAAGAAAAAAACATCAATATTTTCAATATGTAGCCGTTATCGACTTGATCACTTCAATTACCTAGGTATCCAACAGGAAAACCTGTATCTGAATTATCAGAACATTTCCCTTCCGTTATGACAGCATATATCGGCCCCGCGAGAACATGATTTTTGCTTCTTCGATTTTCAATATGTACTGGGATATTTGATTTTATCTCTCAATACCGAATAGTCGCCCTTTTACCTAGATACCTAGGCAGTTAATGCAGCCACGAGGGTATCCCCTTTTCAAGGGGCAAATAAACAGAGATACGAGGACGATCTCGCATATCGTCTGATGGATGATAGATATCGCAGCCTTTCTGCAAAAAGCATCCCAAGTCATACGAAGGTTTGATGGAAAAGGTAAGTTAATATCATATACAGAATTCTTTCAGAGCTTGCCGAATGTTTAGACAGCCGCCGATCAGAGTGAAAGCCTACCTTGCAAAGGTGGTAACGGTAGAATAGAGTCTAGACTGTACCTCCCTTCTGTCGTCCCCTCGTTTTTACAAAATTGGTATGTGCTGTCTGCCAGTAGCGAGGACTCGGTTAACTCTGGTTCCAGACAATCATTCCGTCATACGTCGTCTGAGACAAGCCATACAGGTTCGTTGAGCAGTGTGCGGCTCGCCCTAAGATAATATAAAGCCTGTGTCCCAGAGAGATTAGGTTTGCTTACATAGCTTGTATTTTTTTTTTTTTTTTTTGGATTGTGATTGCTTCCGTAGCAGGCAGTGAATCTGCCAGGGATGGTAGAGACGCTTGAAGTTCGGCCGGTCTCTCGGTTTCTCTGAACACGATGGCTTTGCCATTAATATTGTTTGGTGCTTGTCTGTTCAAGTTTGTTTAGTTTTACCCCGTGATGCCGGAGAGAAGTGTAAGCTATTCGGTCGAGACTCGAGAGTGCGAGGAGTTTGGCTCAACTTCATTGAACTCCTTATGCATGATACCTTAGTAGGTAGCGTCACTATATTGAACAAGGCTGCATTCGTGAATGCGTATCCCAATAATGAAGCAGCCATGAGGTAGTTACCAATTCGACTTTCCTTCCTCAGAGACGATACGAAGACCTCGAAAGAAAAAAAAAAACCAGAAAAGAGAGTTCTCCATCGGAAAGACCAGAGGAGCCTGAAATCCTTACCCAACCTTCCTTTGTAGCGAGACGAAATGCCCAGGGAAATGAGATCCGATTTTACTGTCTTAATCCGTATTATGTATATGTATAAAGCGGCAAATCAGGACATTAAACACGAATCAAATGCTTCTTCAGTTATTTATTCTACTACAAGATGACTCTATCAGAATTCTTTCCCTCGTGTAGATGGATGATGCACACCGTTTCATAATCTCGAGTCCGCTTTTTCTTTATTCCTTTCATATCTCGTATCATATCATTATTGATTTTGACTTTGGTCCTTATGAATGAAGTGGGGCATGTCTATAATCCGATTTCTATGAGGGAAACTTTTCCTCGTGTTTCCCCGACTTCGTGAGTCGCTGTTTTGGTGTCCTAGCTATATGCAGAAACTCCCGCACCGATGATTTGACTATCGTCTAAACCTTTTAACGAAATAGGTTCTGAAAACTCAAAACTCATAACCCCATTTGCAAGTAGGACACCGTTTTATGCTCTATAACCATCGCTTTAGAAGAGAAATCTTGTTTGCCAACGTTTCTGGAATGTCGTACATGCAAGAGCGGTGTGTATAGGTCACCAATGTAATTCGCGTAGTTTTCACGATAATTTCCAACCTTTCTTTTTCTCGGCCCGGAGAGCCAATAGAACACTGTTTTTATCTTGTCTCCTCGCAATCTCGATGACAATAAATCGTATAAACTCGGGGAGTGTCCAGTAGCTGCTATGAGCACTGAGCATGTTAAGGTACTGGATATTTAAAGGGCCGCCGCCGCCAGAGATGTAGAAATCGATCTGGCCATTGTCGTTAAGGAGTAGCATACGTTTCTCAGCGATCTCCTCACGTGTAAAATCGCGGGTCTCAAGCTCAACATTGGATGGCAGTTTGCCGATTGTACCTGGACGAGGTAGTAAAGGTGTTGCGGAGGCATTAGCATAGGAGGAACTCCAGCGAAAAACGCTACCGACTGACCGTAAGAAGGAAGAAGTTGACATTGGTATGGAAGTCGGTTTGAGAGATTCAGCGAGGTCACAGTCAACTGTTGGGTTGACACGGTAGGCGATTGCTGTCAAGAAAACGGTGAGACTTGGAGCAGCCTTGTATGTAGCACAAATTGTTCACTTACGATCGGTAGTGTGCATGACATTATAGAGATTATCAACAGCCAAACAACCATATGTGCCGGCTGTCCCCGCAACCCCAGGTTGTCGATCCTCCCCTTCTTGACCAGGTTTGTCTCGGCCTCGTCGCGGAAGAAGGTTTGCTAACTGGGGTAAGCCCTATATTCATTATTTAATAGGCACGTAGAAGTGGAAAATCGAACCTTTATTTAACAGCAGGAAGAGAGCAGCAGGACTTCCGCAAAAAAAGGTATTCTTCGTGTCAAATTCAAATATGTCATCATGCACCTTTGTAGTGGAGAAGTCAATCTCGGGCAATCTAGTTGGTTGATGGCTAAGAATATCTAGGGCCATAACGCTGCCAAGCGAATGGGCAACTAGATGCACCCTGCCATTTTGGTGGAATCCGGGATTGTTCTTGCACCAAAGTCGATATATTCGGTTAGCCTCTTTTACTACCGCCTGAACCATCTTCTGCTTATGGTGGGAGAGATAGTATGGAATATCCAACATAACGTCACTGACGAGAGTTCGCACGGCGGGAATAGTAGTCGGTGTAATATCTTTTAAGGAGTAGTGGTTTGCGGTAGGGTCCTCCAGATTTAGCGAATCAATATCTGCGTCGGCAAGAGATACCGTTGATCGCCAGTTAACAGGAAGGACCATGATGCCCCCATGATCGGGGCGAATATGTGGCCAAATGTCTTCGTTATTAAGTTCCATGTTGACAGACCTCCGAAAGCCATTGATTGCATGTGTGAAGTGAAAGCTCTCGACGCGCTCGGACAACTTTTGGCCTATGCCATGAATCGTCAGCACCAAGTCTGACGGACTAGGTCGTGATTCTTCAATAGCACAGGCATAGCATATTTGCTCTCCACGTTCCACATTTGCATCTCTGGTTTGAGGTCGCATGATGTAATGTCTCATATCAGAGTGAGTTTGTTTCGATGGATGCAATTTATCCCATATCTGCCGACTGAAGCCACGGATCACAGGGATCCCGATTTGACGTCCTTTACGAATGGAGCTGAGAGGACGACGCCCTCTTGAGACTGACGGAAGAAGACTTGGTCGGAGAATCTGTGCATTTATCGCATCCACGTATATGACGCTTGAATTTCTAAAAGGGTTTACCTCGGATTGTGTTCCGGCACTCCCAGCAGCTAGATTTTGCTGGAAGGTCAATGTCTCCAAGTAATCTTCGAGACGTTCAACTCCATCCATATGCTCCGAATTATCTCTCATGAGACCATCTGCCGTGCCCCGTCCGTTAGAAACCTTTTGATCCTCATTTTGCCACAGCCTATGTACTATCTTCATTTCTGCCTCGGCGCCGTTCTCAACGCAGCTATTCAACTCGTCTTGCCAAGTCTCCATCCACGGTCGCATATATAAATACCCATTCTCGAGCTTGTTTGCAAGAATAGGGTCTACAGGAAGCATAGTGTTTTTGTAAAACCATGTGGCTCTCAGTACATCCGATATATCATGAAGTGGACTCCAGTATATGGGTTTCATCTACGTTATGTCAGCCCAAAGCCAACGACAATAGAGTCGATTTGTTTAGATACCTTGAGATTTGGTAGCTCAACTAAATGAAGACGCGAAACTCCTACAGTGATTTTATGTCGAGGAAAGTTTCCGCGTGTTTCCCCCGCTGTGGCATCCGTTGCGTTTGAAGAGCCGTGAGATCCCGGCCGTAACTCCGACTGTCTTGCTGGTGGTAGTTCCAATTTTGGTGTCGTTTGGGTCTTCTGGGCGTTTTCACCAACGTTGAAGGGATCGGTACTATTCTCAACCAAACTTAACTCTGAGTGGGATGCCAGGGGTGATCTGAGAAATGAAGAACTCTTGACGCGAGTCTCCGAAGGAAGTACCTCTTTCACACTATGGTTGCGTATTTCCACGTTAGACTCATCGTTTCTAGGAGAGGAATCGCCCTTCCTCTTCGCTGTTTTGGACTTTCGCCCAAATGGAGATCCTTGCCGTTTATACTGTCTTGGTATGGCATATTCAATACTATCACTGATCTCATTTCCACTCTCGAATCGACGGGGACTGCCTTCCACTAAGGTTGTGCTGGCACGGTCTATTAAGTTGCTTATTTCGTCACTGGTATTTTCCTGTAGGGCATTTGGCTGAGCAGGCCTTTGATCTACATTGGATTGGTGCTGGGTAAGCCTTTCGCTTCCGATGCTCGATTGTTCTCCAGGAATTTCAAGTTCATGATCACGAAGAGGTGATTGAATAGCCCTCCCTAAGCTACTCAAATATTGTGGATCTGTGATTCGAGGTCGTTTTGCCTCCTTGAGTTCTCGTAGTGCCTTCCAGGACTCTTCAAGTGCGACGTTATCCCTAGCGGAAAATGGGAGGGTGGACTTCGTTTGCGCGGAGCTAGAACCGCCCGAAAGAGGAGGAAGTGGAGTCAATGGATCGTCAATCGGGAGTGAGGATGTGTAAAAGAACTGGGCCTGAACCTTAGGTGGTGTGGACGACGATTTTAAAGCTGAGAAATCATCCGTTTTGGTAAAACGGAGACATGTCGAGCCGTAAGTGTGGACAGGCGCGGACATCTTTCAGCATCCGTTCGACGTTGCAGGATCCCTGCAGGAAATTTTGCTATAACAGGTCGATAAATGCGTTCATCGTCAGCGGGTCGACCACTTGCATTATCAGCAAGCTTTGGAAAGCAAGGAGGTTAGGTCACACTAGCCATGAGGTCATAGGATGAGCCTCAGTTTTATGTTAAAAGTTGTAGTACATAGGAAAGTGGACAGAAAAGAAGGGCAAGGCTACAGTGTTTTTTGCACCATGCACTGAATAACTACCTATGATACATAATGATTGGACTGATGGATGACGTCGCCCCACGTGCCTACAGCTGCTCAATAGCTGTTCACCGCCCTGCCCTTTCAAGCAAACTGATGATATCTCATAGGACATTTTTAGGTACATATGATATCATAGCACGCCAAAAATTCGGCAGAAATTTGGTAGCTGAGTGGCTGAGGTTTCAATGCCTTACTCTAACTCCTTAGGCAAAAAATATCTCTCTAGGAAAATCCATACTTCCTCACAAAAATCCTCTACTGCCTATTATTCCTTTATGTTACTTCCACGGAATCACCTATATGACACATTTATTCAAATACATAAGTATCAGTAGTATACTCCCAAAAAACCTGATTGCGCTGCTCTCCTCGCTTATAATTAGCTTCCCTTTCTTGCTCCTTATGACCTCATGCATATAAACGGTGCCAAACTTTGGGCCTTTTTTGTGGCTGCAAGGTCGAAGTTGAGCCTCGTCTTGTTGGGCTCTAGTATTCTTGTTATCTAAGCTTTTGCCAATCCTTGAATATGGACCCTGAAGGTCAAGACGCGCTTCAAATGGTCAGACCACGACTTGGAAGGGTCGAATACAAAAATGTAGATAGGTGTTAGATATTCCTGGCAAAGTAGGTACATAATCTTTACCTAGGTAAAGTATTGTTCTTCTGTCTGTGTCTGAGACTGTCTCTATTTACATGAAGAAGTGCTTTATATATTCCTCCCGACCAGCACTTATCCTGAGCATTCTAGTAATTAATGTGGAATATTCTGGTGATACCTGGTCAATCCTGTTTCACCACATTCCAGCTAATGAGAACAATAAGAACAC
>NPHW01004563.1:0-18811 GCA_002240705.1 Elaphomyces granulatus
TTCATTTGATCAAGCGATTATGGAGCAATTCTCTGTTCTTTCAAGGATTTTTTTCGCCATTGATTATTCTTGTGTGGTGTGTACCTCTGGTTTTATGGCACTGTAATATTACCGGGTGGGGTAAAAGGGGGTGCTCCTTAGAAACTCCCCCGGAAGTGCGCCAGTGAACGAGCAAGAAAATCCGCTTAGGTACCTAGCATAGCAGGGGTCTTTGACTGGCCCATCCGAAAACCAGCTATGTACATACCATACGTATCATACATAGCCATGAATTGGCAGAGTATTGAATCAATCCAAAAAATCCGAAGGTGGTCTGAGTTTCTGAGACTATCGGGGCCTGAGGTCTTTACGGGAATGATTCAAAGCGTTAAATTTTTCCGTCCGCCCGTCACGTGCCCCAGATCTAAGCAGTCCAACTTTTTTCGGTGCACGGACCTTGTGATCTGATTGGTAGAATGAGTTTACGCTTTGGCCGCCCGGAATGCAGGGCAAATTTAATTGAACTAAACAGTGCAAACATGGAACGAATTTGCCAATGAAAACCCTAGATTCGATGTAGGTTTGGAAGCCCCGCAAGCCCGCATCTCCCAACGACACGCTAGTATGTACATATGTGGGTACCTACTAACACAATAGGCCCGTATTGGCCAGAATCAACCGCGGTTGGTTGTCTCGGACCCCCAGACCCTCGCTAGCGAGGGTGGGGTGAGTGCGGCTGGGGTACCGAGCCAACGCGGTTTCTTGCTGGTAAAAGTTAATCGCCGATCGAGACTGGCATTACCTATTCGGGTATGTACTGTATGTGCCACGGGTCTCGTGTGACTCACTACTAAGTCTAGTTTGCAAACTAGACTAACTCACTACTAGTAGTCTAGTAGTGACTATCATATAAAAGGTTCGATAAATCCCCGGGGCCCGCAGATGAAACTTACACCATAGCAACCTTTTCAGTATATCAGTCCAACACAAAAACCACCACATTTTTATTTATTAATAACATCTTGTCTTGCAATAATGCCTGATAATCAAGGGTATTCCTACAAAGGCTCCGGGACCAATTCCCAGGTGTGTTGAGACATTCCCAATCATCTACACTGATTTGCTCAATGAAAACCTCCAATCTAAGTCCTTGTTTTGTGTATTGCTATCATATCCCAGGACGCAATACCACGTTCACTCTCACTTAATCACCTTTCGGCGGCAGTTGATAACTGATCTGATCCAGGGGAACCATTACTGTGCTCGGGACTATGGCGAGAGTGCGTCAAATCAGAATAGTTACCACTATTCCAATCAGTTAGTCTTTCTACTTATGTCCATATTGTTGGCGTCCACACTGACTAACGACCTTACAGGGATGGCTCTTACTACTATAGCAACCCCAACGGTAGTACCTACTACAATGACGGCAAAGGCCAATCCACGTACACCCCTCCGGCGAAGAAGAATTAGCCGACAAAAGGCTGGATGCGGGCGATGGCTGTTGGAAAGAGTGGCTACGATGGGCAATCATTGAGCCCGTGACTTTCGTCTGATACTTCGTCGGTGACATTATGATAATGGAGGCTGTTGTGTATTCCGTGTTTTAGCAAGGCAGGCCGTCAGCCAAGCTCATCAAATGGAGGCATGATTTTCTCTTAACATGTTTCTTGTACGGTATCCGGTAGCGTAGCGTGTTGAACTGCCGTTTTAGTAAAGCTGGAATGAAATCGACTGGTTTCCCATTCATTGTAGCTTGATGTTGTAGAGATAGCTATATATTCTATCTTCTGAAGATCATCCTCCGATGGTAATGGTAAATGGAATCGCTGTCTTGTCAAAACCCCCTTTTATAGACAACGCAACGCGGTAGATAGTTCCGACTCGGAGCACTGTAGGAGCAAGTCGTTCGGTCATGCAGGAATATGTATGATAGATATCATAGTACGGGCGGAAGCTCAAGTACGTACCTTTCATTGGACAGTAGTAGGCATTTAGGTTCGGATTTGATCAAGTTTCTGTAGGATGCAAACTAAAGCACGCCAGTAACGAATCACGATATACTAAAAAGGGCGAAGGAAGGAAACCGTTGAATGGTGATATGATACCTATATAGGCCATACTGAAGCAACGCAAATAGACCCAGGTAACCAGGTTTAGATTTTGCTTCGTAACTAATTAACTAAAGTGGGAGCTGACCTTTTTTCCAGTATCCTACCTATGATAGGTAGGAACGCAACCTTCCAAAGATCCTATAACAGGTCTCCAATACTGTGCAATCAACCCATACTAATTTTGAGAGAGAAAGAGTCCCTGTCCACATTTCAACGAATGCTAGTCTCTAGACAGACTTCATACACTCAAGATCCACCTTGTTATCTGATCGATACATAGATGTCTAATAAGAAGGCGTGTTAATCTATTCAATTCTCCCTTTTTTTAGAAAAAAAAAAAAAAGTTGACAGCAAGCTGAAAGAAAACAACCGGGCCGGATATTTATGAGTCGCCTTCTATTAAGCATTATTACATCGCAATTAGAAGTACTTTCAAGAAGATCCCTCACTGGATGGGTCAAAGCCAACACTCCCAGAAATGCCAGGCGTGGCTTATTTATTAGACAAGCCGATTTAAATAATGAGGATTTGAAATCACAAGGAAATTGTCCCTCCACGGGTGGAGCCAGGTTATTAGTTGTTGATGGGATTGGATTAAATAAATGTGATGTCAACGACGTATCTATCGTAATTTTGAAATAGTAGACTCTTGATACGGAATCAAATCAGTCTTGGCTCTAAATTGGGTGTTCTTCTGTGTCGACAACATCTGCGCCATCAAGGTTCTCTATGTTGTTTTTGGTAACGTTGTTCGGCGAATTCCATCCAGTCCCTGCCTGGATCGCCGTCGCCACGACTGTTAGAGCACAGCCTGCTAGAAAGAGAGTCGTCGTTGCATCCTCGTAAGCCTCCACAGCGATGGGTTTTCTAATCCCCGTCAAAGCCGTGACCAACGCAGGACTGCCGAGCAGTTGATGAATGAGCTCCGGCTCGTCTATACTGTGCTCGACAAAACCCGTCTCTAGATGGTCCTTTAGAACACGCGAGAATATCCCTCCTCCGACGGCCGATCCAAAAACTCCCGGGACATGGCAACGACAGAAGTGAGAATGAAATGGGTCTGAGGAATGGTTAAGTATAGAAGGTGGGAGAGGGTATAGTTCATCAATGCGCCTGCGAAAAACCCATTGAGGAACACCCCGATGACATAGTAGACAACATCAGAGTCTGGCGTAGAGATCGACGACAGTGGCAAGAACGTCAAGGCGAAAAGAAGGTATATGATGAGACAGGAGCTAAGAGTTTGGATCAGCCATGTCTCTCACCAAACCCTCCCTGAAGAAGACGGCACAACCCACGTATAATAGCTGTCGGCCTTGCGTATATGAGCCCATCCTACAAGAAGCCCCCCTAACCCGAAACCGGCGTTGGTCGGAATCAATATTAAGCCTGCTGAAGCCGGTGGCCAGCCGCGAACCGCCAGGGCATAGACCGGAGTGTAGAAGAGCACAGCCCACCGCGATATCATGAAACCAATGTTGGCAAAGCAGGTAGTGAGTACGCTTCGCGAGCCGAGAACCGTCCGTGGTATGATTGGCTGTGCGGCATACCTTGTTTCAACGATTAGAAAGACTATGAACAAAACGATAGACAGGATAATTGGCAGCGCCGGCATGTCTGTTGAAGCTAAGCTGTACAGAAGTAAGATCATAGAACCGGTCTGACTTCGTTATCAGCAAATTTCCTTTGGCTTCTTCTTTATCACATGGCACAAAACTACCCACCAGTGTCAAGACGCCTAGGTAATCCAGTTGGCCAGGTGAAGAGTTGGCAGTTTGAGGTCGCCGAGAACTTGGAATAGAAATGCAGACTAACAGGCCAGCGATCAACGCAAACACGGCCTGGACATAATAAACGGCTCGTTGTGAGATATCCTGAGTTAGAATCCATTCTCACTATCCGTATAAATGACATCCCAGAGCCTCACCCAGTGAAACGCTGGAGCTACGACGCCAGCAAGGACTCCCGAGGCGATTCCCGTGGTGTAAGATGCACTAAGCAGTCCCAAAAATAGCCCTCGCCGCTTTCTAGATGACAATTCCAGCACCAAGATGATGGTGGTGGTCATCACACCGGCCGCGCCGCAACCAGTGACAATGCGACCCAGAAGGAATGTCTCTAGTTCCGGAGTAATAGCTGTGATAAACAAGCCTGTCGACATGATAAAACTAGAGGCAATGAGGAAGACTCGTGGTGAAAGAATTTGACATAACCTCCCACATAGGGGAGAGACGCTGGACATTGCGATCTGTACTCATGAGTTATTGCATTAGTCAGTCAATTGGAGTCGGAGCTTCCTTGACAGGTTCAAGGCAGGGATTGCTATCGCATACCAAATATGCAGCCGTGAACCAAGTGGTCTCAGAGAAGGCATTTTAATCGGTTGCTATGTCCGACTGCGTGGGAGACATTGGTGGCTGTTCAGATTAATGTCAATTGACCCAATTGATTAATTGTAGGAACCAACAAGTTACAACCTTGGATGAGAACGAGCAAGCCGCAAAGCAAGGCAATTGCCAGGCCTCTTGCAAGTGGTATCACGACTTGGCCCTCTTCCGATGCTGCGCTGCTCGTCAAGGGCGTCTGTTCTGATGGACAGCCATCCTCCATGTGAGGCGCAGACATGACCCTGACGGCGAGTTAGTATTTTCCCTTGATGAATAGTTATGATTTTAACATTATCTCCACTGCAGAAAGTCAGGCCTGCTAGACCGGTAAGATATCCTAGGAGCAATGACACGTACGAGATCTCCTTCGAGCAAGCAACTTACCTATCGAGAGGACCCCGACAGATTTATCATACTGGTCCCTCTTGAGAATATTCCAACAAACAGAAAGGCCATGGAGCCGGATAGATGTGACAACTCCGTCCTCCATCACACTGACCTGCATAGTCAATGTATTATATTTAGACTTGACGACTTCTGAATTTCCTACATTAGGCTTCCCTGAAATGAAATTATTTCATGGAACGCCATAGGCTATCCGCAATGCAGGGCATCTAGACCACGGAATAGGAGGAAACGATCTCGAGGGGAACTACATACTCTACATATAGTTTCATTGGAGACTGCAGAGCAGGGATGATTCCATATGCAGTCCCTTGCAGCAATGCAGGGAACATTACTCAGATCGAATCCAACCGATCGTGAAACAAACCCTCGGACTAGTGGTCCGGCCAATAATCCAGATAAGATCATACCTAGTGTCCAAATGGAGTACAGCAAAGGCAAAGGCAAAGTGATTGCAAACCATTATTTTAGATTAGAGGTAACGTTGTGCACCCCCAACTGCACCTCCGCTCGTTGTGGATTTTACCTCAGACTCCAGCCGATTTGATATTTGACAGACCCTTCACCGCTTTTTTGTGTGGGGAATTTGGTGGCTACATATCATAGCACCCATTCCGTCATTACGTGGAGCATACCCAGTAGTGCTAGATGGAACAGTTGTCATGTGATGGATGAGCTGGCAGAAAGACCAATTACGAGATTCATAGAAACTCCGCGTCACATTCATCCTTGAGATGAAGATCGGTCTGGTTCTCGATAGCTGAACGGAGATCGTTCAGTTTGAGGGGCAAGGAAGTGCCAACATGTAGGCCAATCTGGTTTCGCAGTAAATCTCTCCATTTCAGGTTGACCTTCTGATGAGAGGCTGTTCGGTGGGAGGGGGCGGGGAACAGTTGCTAAAAAAAAGTTGTTATTTTCTAGAAAGGGAAAGAAATACAATAGGAATCATACTGTGCGTCGTCCCCGTCTCTTCTCCCCAGTCCCCCTGGAAAACTCCCACATCTCGAGAAAAGCGTTCGTGACTGCCGTCTGGCCTTGACCGGGGGGGTCGATCTTGATTAGAACGACAAGGCCGATACGGCCTCCGGAGCCTTCTAAAAGGAGTGTGGCGTCACCCAGAAGTTTGTTGTAGGGCTCAGAATAGCCAACCTCGACGACCACTGTTGGCCATTGCCTACCTGGAGGAAAGATACACCCGTCCGGTGTCTTGGACCTGATATGGACTTAAAATTAAAAACAAAACTTTCTATAAAGTGATATAACAGATGGCTTACGATCCACCCCAGCGGCCGGCTGACATCAGACGCAAAGGAGAGAGAGTCCCTCGCAATCTCGCCGGATGCTTTGATAGCTGCAAGCCAGTCCTGGAACCAGGGTTGGGGACTTCCATGGACCCTTGTCGGTATCTCAACGGTCAGGACTCCGTCTATTGCATTATTTTTATATCTATCCGTAAATATTTAGATACTATAACTTGATACCAAAGATAGAAATAAACTTACTTTCTTTTGGACTCGTTGAGGGCGTCTTTGAATTTAAGAAAATCATCTGACGAGATCTCCAATGACTGGGACTTCCAATCCTGACTCGACAAAATGGCTTCCATATTTGGCGTCATGTTGATCCGACAATAGTAACTTAACTGCAGTTACTGCGCTTATTTATTAGTTTTTTATTGGGATAGGGCTGTGCCCTGTTATATATTAGCAGTATCACTGCAGTGTGGTAAACGACAAAACGATACGAATCGACAAAGTTCGATACTTAACGATATTACAGTCTCGATTTATATTGATTCATATCGATTGTTTACCTTCTCTATACAAATGATTTCATAGCCAGGCTGACTGAAACTGTCAGAAACTGAAACAGACCCGGGTTTCGGTTTCACCTATGAACTATGAAATAGACAAACATGTCGCTGTGTCTAGTAATCCTGAGGTGAAGGGTACATGCTGGCCAAATTGTTTCTTGTTTTTGTAGGTTGAAGCTTGTAGTTTTACCTATTAAACTATACCCTTAATCAGAATAGAAGAGATTCGACAACGTCTGAGATTCTGAGTTAAGCAAGGCATGCGCGGCTCGCCCGCGATCCAGTTTCTCTCTGGTTCTCTGGTGACAGGGAGTCGAGATAAGAATCATAGAGCAAGAAACATATCTATGATGTATTCAAGCTCAACCCGATGTGCACTCTCTTTCGTACGCCAGCCTGAAGCGGTTCTTGAGTATCTTCTGTCATGTCGAGACAAGTCACAAATCATGACCACAAGTAATACCTACGTCTGATTTCGTTATAGAGGTCGTGAGTTTTGAATCCCTCTTCAAACAGGTTCGGCTCATTGCTTATCCAAGCATCTCTTATCACATTATAGGATTGTAGGATGAATTCTTTGTCCTCTAGCTTTGATTTGTCTGACTTGGACTTTTGTCGAGTTTCCAGGAATGAAGTACTGTAACACTCGCGTGTATGTCGAGTACTTCCCTCAACTGATTGGGCGCACAGAGGATTCCTTCTTGAAAATCATATGAAATGCCGGATACGGCTTGGAACGCGCTCTTCCACGCACCAGCCCGCTCCGACTCGATTGGTGACATGAATTGGATTACTCGAATATCCGCCGCGACTTGCCCTCCATGAGATGTACTGAATAGGTTTTTGACCAATCGTCGAAGACGGCCATGCGGATGGGAAAGAGAAAGTTGTTCAAGTCCTCACGTAAGCTTGCGATGACGACTATTCCTTCCGTGTTTCTTATAATACGGTCTCCTAGAACAAGTTTCGTATTGACTTGTTTGAGTAGAGAGCTCTTCCTGTTCTTCATGAGTTGGTTGTGGCGGGCCTATGATGGGGCATTTTATAATGCCGTTCCACATCTGGCTATGCAGGCGGCTGCTTTCGTTTTCAACCTCGTAGGTTTGCGTATCGGTCCCTCAATTGCCTTCCATCCTTGACGTCTAGAGCCTTCTGTTAGCCATGGATACAATATGGATTAATAATAGAAAGCCCCCCATCGGGCCATACCACATTTGAGGGCTGGGAAGCTTGGAAAGATTGGGGGTGGACGTACCTTTGAGTCTTGACAAAGCTTGAACGTCGATTGCTCTTGTGATGTTGTAGGAAACGTCTCTAGATCGTGAATGTGTTAAAAGGTTGACAAAGTCAGGCTAGGAAATCTCTAGAGAATTGTGTGGGTTGTGGTTAGGGAATCGAGCAGACATCTCGTCGGTGTCAGACGTAATGTAATGCTGTGCATGCCTTTAGGATCACCATCACTTCTTTCATATTACAGCGTGCATCAATCTAGTGCAACCAAACTTGCTGGGTGAGATTGAGCATGCATGGCGGCATGGCCTTTTGCAGACGAAGGTACTCTTATGAAGTGCAAGTGAAAGAAGTGACGACTGTGATCAGAGCTGGCCAGAAGCGAAAGGGCGAAAGAAGTGAAACGCTGACCAGTGGCAAAAAGTGACAACAGAGCAAAAGAGACCACTATTGAATGGATTGTACATCGACTACTGACCGAGTCACTCACTGCCTTTGAGTTATGAGTTTTCCTGCACCATGACTCCCTAAAGCCGGGTCTTTTGAGAAATATACGGATGTATTATGGGATATAACGCATTAGTATAACTTCAGAGCTTATGTAGACTGCAAATAATAAGAGGCCTGTTAAATGGCCGCTAATGGAATCTTTCTGTAACATGCTGAACAGAATTTTTAAAGAATAAAAAAAGTGGGATGTCAATATTCATGCAAAATCCAATGGTTTTGGAAATGCAGAGAAACCTCAGTTCAATTCAAATGGTACGTATAAACCGGAAAAGTTCTGCCCTGGCACGCCAGTTATCACCGCAGGCGGTCTGAGCAGATTCTTGGGATAAAAATGGACTGAACCTTTCCTTTTTAAGATTAGCGTCTTCAAGTGGTATGTGGTATACCTTAGGGAGTTCTGCCGTTTAACTGGAAGCTCATGAGTAGGCCCGGCACCGGAGGTTCCTCGAAACTATTTCTTGAACCCTCCAGTTTCTGTCAGCTATATTTTGTTAGTTGCATATTAGCCTGGATTGCTTGCCCTAGAGGCTCCGCCGTGTGTGGAATCGCGGAAGGTATCTGCCTAAAGTGGAAAGTGGATACCAGGAAGCAGCAAGGATTTGCCTATATATAGAGGCCAAAATCCTCAGTAATTCATGTATATAGCTTTATGACTAGACATCAACTTGATTTTCGTTATGGCTCGCTTTTTCTTCATTTTAGCCCTAACGTCTTTCCGCGTCTAACCCGACAGTTTCCAATCTCATATCTCGTATTATTCGCATCCAACTCCCTCTTCTCTTGTCCATCAATCGTATGGGTTTCGCAGCCTTGGTGATGTCAAATCGCCATCGTCATTTTCCGGTGTATTAGATCGCTTATGCCTCTATTGACGAGATAGTATTACGAGAGCAGAAAGAATAACGGCGCCAATAACGCCTCCTTTTCAGTCAGACTTCCAGAGACAGGGAAATTCTTATTCCATAAAAGCTATTTTAGATTACGTAGACCTGATGGTGATACTGGTATCTAATTCTTTAAATGAAGACTATAAAGCATGAGAGGTAAGCTGTCTACATATATTAGCTTGTGGCTCTCTCCAAACTGTGTAACCGTGTTTGTGATAACACTGAGGTTCACAGTAGCTAGGCTGCTAGATCTCTGAAAGAGTCACTAAAGTCGATTTTATAAATTAATAAATTAGTGCAGTCAGGACTCAGTGCCACCAACCCATTTTTGTTGAGACATCTCGTTGATGATCATTATTGTCGTAGAGCAAGCTCTCCTGGCGATAACGAGTATCTAATGAGCGTATTCTCCCGCGGCGCAAAGAACAATTCTTTCAACCCAGTCGGACCGAATAACGTCGGTCGCTGTGGGGCGACGCCGCCACTTGGGATCAAGCATAGAGTATATCACATTCCGGCATGAGTCCTAGATTCGAGTTTCCAGAAGACGTCAGAAAGCAGCCAAAGTCTTAAGAACGCCTTCTCTAAAGAAGAGATGAACTGGTTCCCTTACCCCGGTGAGTTCCTCAATGGGATCATACACGCCTGCTTCTTTGCGGTCCCGCAGATACTCGCGGTAGTTCCAATCCTTACTGGCTACAGCAAAATGCCACATATGACGTCCGGTCCTCATATCCATGTAGATTATGCCTGCAGACCAGATATCTGCCGAGGAAGCATTAAATTCCTGGTCTGTGTACTGTTCCGGACTGATGTAGGGGAAGGAGCCGCAAAGACCGGTTGTCTGCTGGCACTTCCCTTCCCAGGGAAGCCTGAAACATTCGGCATTTCCAAAGTCTGCAATCTTCAAAGTGCCTCTGGTGGTCAGCAACAGATTGTCTGGTTTTAAGTCGCGATGGGCGACCCCCGTCTCGTGAAGGTATTGAATGCCACACATCAACTGCTTGAAGAAACAGTTTGCTTCCTTGGACGAAAGTTTGTCGGCCATTCGGACACGGGAGTAAAGATCACCCCCGGGACAGTATTCCATAATCACGCAGAAACTACTATCACTATCCTGAACGAGATCTAAGGTGTAGACGACATTTTTGTGGCGCAGAGTAGACGATATACAAAATTCCGCCGCAAGGCGCTTCAAGTATTTTCTCGAAGACTCTTCAGATCGCTGCTCGAACTTTTTCACCGCAAAGAGCTGCCCTTTTGGATATTCTTTGCAACTAGGCATATGTGATACCCTCACTACCCCAGAGGACCCTCGGCCAATAAGTTCTTTATAAGTCCCATATCGATCCTCCAAAGAAGGTGTTGGGATTGGAGTTTCGTACGCGCTCGATGCAGTGCTTTCTGGCAAACTTGGTGGATCCGATGTTGCGATAATGTGCTTCTCTACCTGCTTTGATATCCCTCTCGCCACCGTAGTAGTAAGCCGATCCAGAAGGCCATCCTTATTCTTTTCAGCGGTGAGATAGTGTTCATGGCTACCGTCGTCCCTGACTCGAAACGCATTGTCGCGAGAGACCGATAGTCGCCTTTTTGGAACTCCATGATTTATCTTGGCAAATTGTGGCCATGGCCGGGATTTGTTCATTTCTGAGGCAACAGATGCTCCCCAGATGATGCCTTCATGAAGCTGATAAAAAAAAGGCCGGAACAAATTTCGAGTCACAGGGAAGAGAGAAAAGACTTAAAATGAAGAGAAAAAAAGACACTGCCTTGTCAAAACTCTAGATATCTTTCAAACTGGAGGAGAATCGGCGGCAGGGAAAGCTTCAATAGTCTTTCCCAGCTACTCCGACAAAAATGAAATGGAAACAAAATCAACATTCCCCCCCCCTCTAAAAAATAACAAAAAAGGAAGCCAAACCAAAGGCGCAGAAAAGTCCTCTCAAAACAACCAGCTGTTCAAGTTAGAATAAAAGCAACACTCTAGCCAAAAGCCCCGCGTTAGGCATTTTGGATCAGCAAACTGAATATCCTGTGATACAGGCATATCGCTTTCAAGGCCGACATTGTTTCAGAGTTATAAAGGTGACTAGCTTCTAGTGAGAGTCATAAAAAAAAATCTTGATATGATAGCTTGAGTGTGTGTGCGTGTGTGTGTGTGTCGGAAACAAAATAATATCCAGATTCTTGTAACAGTAAACGTTCTGGGCAAAAATTTTGGGAGTTCGAAGTGAGGGAATTGAGGATATCCAATCACTGTCGCTAGTTTTTTCTGGTTTTTCTAGACCAGAGTAACGTCTTTATCATTCACATGACGTCTGAGGATTGGAAAAGTGGATCCTGCAGGGAAAAAAAGGGACATGCATGATGGAATTATTATTATTATTGTATGTATGTATTCGGACAGACAATAATCCATGTATAACATGTAGGTATGATAAGCAGGTATTAAAACCCATAATTGCCCATTAACCGTGGAATCGAAGGTATGCCATCAATTTTTTATTATATTTTCTTTGGTTTCTCTTTTACTCACAAGACGAGATTTTTCTTTTTCTTTCTTTTCTTTCTCCTTTTTTCTCATCCTTTTCCATTATGTCATGAAGGGACATAGGAAGATTGATTACACAGGGTAACGTTAAGGGTCTACTTTCCCAGAATGGTACTATCATCCACCGTACTAATTTATCCCCCTTCCAGACGAGTTCTCGACCAGCTTAAGGCCCCGATCGGTCTATTTTGAAAGAAAGGATGATATATGATCGGAGCTGCACGCAAGAAAATTGAGCAGGCTTGACGCATGAACCTGTCGCAGGTCTATGCTACATACTTCTGTCTTGTCTTTCTTGTCTTTTTATAGTGTGGGGTCATAATGTATACAACAGGACTAGGTACCTATCATACCAAAGCGGAATCCAGTATGGAAGTCGGCGGTTATCATATTATAGCTAATAGCCAAGTGAAACTAGATAGCTAAGGCTAACGATAGTGGCTGTCGATCAAGGCTACAATAACTTTTCTGATTGGTGCGAGAAAGGACCGCCTTTTGTCTTGTTGTCTTCGGGGCTGTGCTGCAGATAGTCTATGTATAGGAAAGTTCTCCGATTGCAATGGGAGTGTGTGTTGGAGTAAGATATGATACATGATACATGGTGCACCGTACAGGGGATGTACTATCCTTGATGAATGTGTCGAAAACAAGCGGTCCTCTCTCAATCTGGGAAAGCTCTGGTGATGGGTCTAATGGGTCTGATGAGCCCTCGGTGAGGTCATTAAGCCTCAGGTAGGTATCTGCATATCGAGGTGTGGGAGCGGTTTCTTTCGGGATATTTTTGAGTAGTAGTCGAGAAAAGGAATAATAAGTTAGAGAAGGCTATATACGGAGCTAGCCATCCCTTACGGCTATATGATACCGAAGCAAGGACAAGGAGTTCTTGGACACCGAGCCAGTAATAATCGAAATCAAAGGCAGCTTTTCTTTGCACATCATCAACGCAAACACAGGGGATTTTCGGCAGTTTGCAGTACTCTTGAAGCTCCTCAGAAGGAACGTTAACGTCAAATCCAGCATCCTTGGAGGCAACATTTGATTCACGCTAGATGAGCAACAAAGGCGCCGCAGGTGGGAGAATTATCGGTCAGGACTCATCAGAAGGCAGGGGAATACCTAATAATAATAAGTGGGCATTGGTACGATCGATCTCAAATTCTTTGGTGCTAGTAAATGCCTCATATATCGGGAAGAAACGAATAAGGCAGTCGGAGTAAGGCAACAAGCTGACCGCTGATGTCCCTTGACGTAACCGGGATGGTACAGAATGTACACATGTACAGTACATACAAGGTAGGCCTAATCCTGGAGACACGCGCCACGCACCTGGTGAAGCTCTCCCCTGTCACTGATGGCTGGCTGGCTTGTCACTGGTTCATATGCGGATCATTTTCTTCCCACCGCTTTTTCTGGTGACTCTTTACGATCATCATAAGTCCACCTTTGGTCGTGAGAGCTCATTTCCACCACGATTTTAATACGTCCCAACGATGGGTTATTTTCATCATATCACAGCTTGAACCTACGCTTGTCCTCTGAAGGGACGTTATACCCTACCAAAAAAGTCCGTAGAACGGGTCTAAACAAGCGGCTTTGTCCATCTTGTAGTCTTAATAGTTTGGAACCAATCCGGAATCAACAGGATCTCATTGTCTTGTGCGCATTCTGGCCACCTTCACCGACGGATTGTATGAGTATGTACACATAAATCTCGGGGAGGGAATACATCCCATAAAAAAGTTTTAAAAAAACAATCTTAGATGCCAGCCGAAGGAGAAAAGGCAAAGGAAGCTAAACAGATAGAAACTATTAAAAGGAGAACACAGACACTGAGATACACAGTCCAGGCCCCCTAGGTGGGGAGTCTCTACTCATGCCGACCAAAAATAGACGGACCAATCTTCTGGGAGGGCATCCAAGTCTGCAAATCCACTCAAACCAGGGTCCTGGAACAGACTGCCGTCCGAAAACGAGGGGTCTTCAGGAAACAGGCTGTCGTCCGGAAACTGAAAGTTGTAGGCAGACTGCGACAAGACGGTCTGATCCAGAGTGACCGGAGGCACGATGGGATAGCTTATGTGCGGATATGCCTGGGTGGACGCCAGGAACTGGCCCGAAGATGGATTTGGAAGCTGAGAAGGATTGCATCCGACTGCTCTGGACTGGCTCATCGCCGAATTGCCCACCGGGAAGGGGCTTGGGATGGTTGGGTTTCGCTCGGGTAAGGACGGGAGGGGCGCAGGCTGCGGTGCAATGCGTGGAAACGAAGCCGGCTGAGTCCGCCGCCGTTCAGCTGTTTTCTAGCCAGCCCGTCAGCGAATGCTGTTATTCCTCGAGCAGAAACACCTCGCATCTGTCGTTGAATACTTTTCCAGAGGACTTTGCATCGCTCTCACCATCGGACTTTTTGCTTCGGTTGAGCTTGCTATGCTCTTCGCGTGCCTTGCAGGGGCCGCGGCAAACACAGCATATTGAGAAGGGCCGGCCCTTCTTGTTGATCCGAATCAATGGTCGATCTTGTTCGAGAGTTAGCACTATATCAGAATGGCAGCAACAGCGCTGCCACCGCTTGAGAAGCAGGATGGAGCTCAGAGAAAACGGTGATAAGGAGGAAAAAGGGAGAGGAGGGGAGAGAACGAGGAGGCCATCTCGACACTTGATAGGCTGTCCCCGAACAGAGAAACATACCATTGTGTCGACAGCTCGAAACACGATGGCCTCGCACGCAAGCTTCACAAGCCCACTTCTCACCGTCGATGTGCATCCCTAAGTGTTATTGAATAGAAACCATGACGGGCACGCTGCAATTTTATGTAGGAAGGGAAAAGAAGGGGGGAAGAACTGGGAAAAAGAATGGGGGGAAAGAGGAGGAAGATGGGGGGAAGGAGAAAGCCGCGCTTTTGTTTGTAGGGTGGTGGAACTACGGAGTACTGAGCACACTATTCTACGCACACTGAGCTGGAACAATGACAATAATGACAAGCAAAACAAGACAAGAAACAGTGAAAATGAAAACTTGAAAAGAAATTGGTGGACGGACCAAGGCTTGAGAAGGGAAAAAGAAAGAAAAAAATTTAATAAAAGAAATTTTTAACCGAAAAGCTAAAAAAATACCCAAATAAGGTCATACTAATCGGTCTTTGGATCTTAATTGGTCCACCCCTCTCTGATTGGTCCGAGAGCATCTCAATTTAGCCTCAGGCATTACAAATATAATCTGCCACCATTGACCGCCCTCGCATCATTGGATCAGTTCAACTTCACCACATTACAAGAGGTAAAGGAATATTTTTTTGGATGGATAGAAAGAGGAAGATCCTTATCGTAAGTTTCCTAAATTAAATCTAGGTTGCATGCCTGGAAAGATGAAGAAAAAAGGTAGGGGCAGAATCGTCCCGTTCCCGCTTCGCCATGCCTTCCCACCTGGCATTTCCTAGTTGCAACACGGATTCAATCCAGGAAACCTACAGTAATGATCCTCCTCTTTCCATCTATCCAAAAAAATTTTGCCTTTACACTGTGGTGAAGTTGAACCGATAACAATTGGCAATTTGTGATGGGATGCGAGGGCGGTCAATGAGGGCAAATTATACTATTACAATGCCTTAGGCTGAATGGAGATGCTACGGACCAATCAGAGAGGGTGGACCAATTAAGAACTTTGGGTGGACCGATTTAGTATATACCTATTAAATATCCCACAAACGATTTTATCCACTATTATTGCAGCAGTCTTGCGTGGCAGTAAGACTCCAGTCAAGCTCCTCCCAACGTCTACCTACTTCAGATCTAGCTAGACGCTCCCCTCACGAGAAGGGGGGAATACCTACCTGCAACGCAAAAGCCTTTCTACGTGTAGATTGGGGGAGGGGAAGTTGCATTTACCGCGACAAGAAATGGAAAATTAATATTAATGGGAATATTTTGGGGGCAGACGTCTCCGCAACATTGATTGATTATTTGCATTGCATTCAATGTCACCGATTGCCATCCGCAAACGGGGTTTTGAGAGACCGAGATGGACCGCGGCGACAGTGATGTCCGTCTACTATCTATGTACATAGAAACTTGTATATTATCATTATCGTTATCGTCTCATGAACTCGAAGTACGCCATAAAAGCTTCCATGCAATCAAAAATGCTAGTCTCGTTAGGGCAAATGGCTAACTCCTATGATATGATTGAAGCTGGAATGGTATAAAAAAAAGCATTTCCCCTGAATTTACTTAATGAATGTATCATCTTTCTTTTCAATTTTTTATTCTGTGCGTCTGCAAGTGTGTTTACGTGTTTTAAGTCTTCGTTAAACATTTGTTTCAATCTCCACCCAGTCTTTATTATTCGTTTGCTTGTTTTGAAAAAAGAAAACAGCTGGATCTCGATGTCGAGATGTCGGGATCTAAAAATATACTGTACCTACGTGTTGATGTAGATATGTTACGAGCATGTTCATTGGTATGTTGTTTTGGGGGATGCTACATCTCCTCGGAAAGCAATAATAATAACGAAACAAGGGATAATAATCCGTAGACATTAACGAGGAGTTTCTTGAGCTGTCGAGCTTGAATTTCAATTCAGGGTCAACACCAAAGCTAGGTAGTTAATGCGAAGGGGGCGTGCGACGAAAAGGATCTCAGGGTTCATGATCCCTAACTGTTCTTTGAGTAATGAATTTGAAACTGGCTGGCCTTGCTATTGCTGGCCTTCTACAACCTCCCTTAACGGCGTGAGAAAAAAGGCTGGCTGGCGGTGGGGGGGGTGGACGAAAGAAGGAGGGGAAAGCTCGGTCAGGAAGGCTCAGAACGGCTCAAGTAACGGCTCGCTACAGCAGGTTCCATGGCTGCCCTCCATGCGCTCTCATTTCACTGGAAGAGGAAGTTGTGTCGTAGTGAATGGCCGGCATACCGTTCTAGTATCATCGGCCGGGTGGCGGGGCACGCGAGGATTTCGGATTTCAAGTCAAGTGTATGGACGGGAAAATTCCCTCATACATTCTTACCGAGCCCGAGCCACAGCTGGCTGAGTCGGCCAACGTCCATGCCCCTGGTGACGGAGCCGGGGAGGCCCTGGGGAGGATTCCTCGAGTCCGACTTGGATGTCTCGGGCGATATGAGGACGCTGGATGTCCTTGCCCCAAGTTCCAGCTTCTCAACAGAAAATTACCACCCAGGAACACCACAAGCGGATTGTTTTTTCGCTTGCTACTTGAAGTGATGTTGAAATTCGGTTCTGTAGCCCCAAGTGCTCGGTTCACTATACGCTTGTTGAGTGGGTCTCTTATCCCTGCTGTGTGGCGTCTGGTGAAAGAGGCGCAGTCGTGAGTGATAAGATCTAGAGTCAAGGGGCGAATTGGAGTGAAGTATGTATGATTCCTTTTATGCTTACCCCATGGTGGAGAAACAGTGAGAGTGCGGAGAGATAGTAACCTACTACTATTAATCTAGCTGACCATGAACGGTCATCGCCATTATTGGGAATTTGAGCAGGGTACTAGCTACTAGTTTGGTGAAGATAGCTAGTAGGACTTGGGCCTGCTGTTCGCCCGAGTGTAGCTGTCGATTATAGCACAATCCAATGCTCGGTGCTCCTGTTAATCGCCTCGTGCAAAAGGAGAGACGGGTTATCCGCGGATACTAAGTGAAGCAATACTTCAATGTTGCCGCCATTGCCGGGCATGAAGTCGAGTCATCAACCCGCGCATACGGTTACCCAGAATGGGATGTCCAATGAAGCCTAGTAGGACTAGTCTAACCCCAAGCCACTATCCACGACCTAGGAAGGATCTCTGCTTTATGTCTGTGCACTTCCTGCACCATCACATGCAGGTCTTTCAGTATTGGCATTTCAATGAGGCAGGCTGTATGGTGTTAATTCTGATAACGACTCGAACGTGCGGCTGACGCGCACGGTGCCCTGGAACCCGAGAAAACGAGAAAACAATTTCCCATATGATTCACTTTGTTCACGCCTTACTATCCTGGGTAGAACTTAGTGGAACTGGAAAAGGGGCTGAGCCTTGTCGCTTCAGCCTGTGGGGCGGACAGACATGCCTTGAGATACTTATTACAGGGCAAACCAGATGTATCTAGAATGAGATATAAAAGGGGACAGTATCCATGAAGGATGTGAAGACATTACCCTTCTTTTACATTCTTGTGTGGAACTAAGAGGTTGTCTGACATGGCCATGGAGACGCATCCTTTACTGCCATCGTCTTTATGTCATAGAATATTGCAGGTGTTATCATTATTTTATATCAAGGAAGTTATATGACCTTTTCCATGTCCATGCGAAACATCGTTGTCTTACTCTATCTTACATGTTTATCCCATTGATTGTTCATGTGAAATATTGTAGCTTCTTACACTATCTTATTGTCTTATCTTAGGGAGTATTGCATTGTTGATTTGAAACATTCCAGTTTCTTATCTTATTGTCCTATCTTAGGGAATATTCTATTGTGTCATACAGTCATACCTATGGCATCTTCACTGCCTTATCTCGTGAACAGTCTTCCATTGTTTTGTCGGAATCGGCCACCGAACGATACTGATGTCATGATAGTATGTATATGTATTATATGATTTATCCCATTGGTCATGTGAAACAAAACATTTGGGTTTCTTATCTTACTGTCCTATAGTTGTGATTAGCATCATACAGGACATCAACATTGATTACATCATGCAGTTCGTTAAATGTAGAACACCAACAAAATCGGGAGTCAGTGTGAAAGAGTTTGACAACACAGCTGGGTTATAAGAATAGTTGTATGGCTTTCCTCAAGTGGCAGTCGTCAAAGGTCTTGTAGATCGTGGATAGCCACGGTATGAAAATGGTTCAAAGTAAGATGTGAAATTGAGGCTTAGGTAACGGTTATGATATGGAAAGCCTCAAACGGAATTATGTATTATCGCATGATAGCATATAC